>SDVV010009972.1:0-16456 GCA_016164225.1 Gammarus roeselii | reverse complement strand
TATATATCTCTTCTTTATATATAAGTAGAAAATTGAATTTGAATGACTCCTCCGTGAAATTTCACGGATCACTTGTTCACCCAGATATCTCTTTGAAACTAAATCGTAAAGTCATTCGTTTGTAGATTTTGGAATAACTTTGCGACTCAATGGTTGACGAATTGATCATTTATATGCCATTTTTAGTTAAGGCTCACGGCTCGTTGATTTGTATGGTCAACTCAACACATAAAGTTAATCATTGCATCAGATTACCAGATTGCTGCCAGTTCGCAGACAAAATAAGTTTGGTAAATGTTTTTCCACCTCAATACTGAATCCTTGTACATTAGCAAAATATGGGTAGGGTTTCAAAGTTTTCAGGGGAACAGAACCATATTGCATTTTGAGTGACCAACTTTAGGTGTGAAAGTAATTCTGTAACAAAAATTCCCATCTTTCCGAGATACTTTTAAAAATTATATGATTTATTTGACTTCTTTGAGTACAGGACCATGAACCCCAACACCCGAGTCGTCTACTCACGGGCATTTGTTATTAATATTTTCATTACAGGCAACATCCTGCCAGGAAGATCGAGTCCCTCGCCCTTCATGTTATAGTAGGAAATCCATTCGAGTCGATCTTAGGGCGACAAAATAAGAATAGAAACTTAGTTTATCGTTTGAATTACATCCTTTGTCTATTTATAAGATCCAATGGATATTTACCAGAGTCCTCATTTTAGATGCCGTTTGCTGTTGCCTCACCGACGACTGAGTCAAATCTGTACCTTCGAGGGCGACGGCCGCTTCTTTTATAGCTGCGCTCTTACGTGAGGCCTTGATACTCCTGCCCTGCACGTCAGGAGAACAGTCCTTAAAAAATACCTCCGAGCAAACCACCTTGAGGAACACCGGTCCTGGCCCCGCCCTGGGCGCTCTCGCTTTCCGGGGGATGTAAGGAGCACTCTCACTTTCCGGGGATGCGAGGAGCACTCTCACTTTCCGGGGATGTGTGGAACATTCTCGCTTCCCAGGGGTGTGTGGAACACTCTCGCTTTCCTTGAAGTTTGTGAGCACTCATGTTTTCCCGGAATGTGCAGAACATTCTTGCTTTCTTAAGATGTGGCAGGGATGTATCCAGGGGGGAGGGGGGGAGTTTATGTTGGCAAGGGTGGCCACTCCGCCATTCCTTTGAAGTCCAGAACAATGAAGGTGCATCTGAGATGTGAAGGGCACTCGCTTTCCGATGATGTGAGGAGCAGTTTCGATTTTTAGAGGATGTTTGCAAGTGTTAGATGACTTTAACAGGCCTTTTGGCCCAAATTAGGTTGTCTTTTAATAGTAGGGAGCATCATGCATCTGTGTAGTATCTGGAGTAAACGATCAAGATAGGAAATGGTTGCAGTAAGAAATAACATTTAACGATGCAAATCGAAACAACTCAAATCAGCACCCGAAGAAAAGAAAGCCACTGATCCACAATGTTGATATGAGACTGTCTCGGTTTTAGTCCTCGTTAAACCAATGGATACTGGTGGCATTGCTGGACACCGTTTTGCAACGAGTGGATACTAATATCGGGGACAAGTTTCAACCAATGTCGGGGACTGGATACCATTTTTTGACAAATTTGCTGGCACTAATGCCGAACACTGTTTCTAAAAAGTGCGACGCTGATTCGGAATCTAATCAGCGGTAATTTTGGTAGAATTTACCAAGCCGTGACTTGACGATTCGATTGTTTTGCTGTTTACTACTTCCTTCAAATTTTTGTTGCCTTCTCCTGGAATGAAACGCTAACTACAAAATTATATAACCATTTTTCGTGGTCACTTCATTTACATCTAGAGTGAAAAGGCTCGTTCGGTCGACGTTTTCCTCGCCCTTCATAATCTTCCACACTTCGATCGTGTCACCTCAGACTCGACGCTTCTATAGCAAATAAATGTTGAGTTGCGAAGTCTGTCTTCGTACGATTTATAGCGCAGCGAAGGGATGAGTTTGGTAGCTCCACGATAAAGATATGGAGGCCAGAATTGAGCTGGATACCCGAGATGCGGTCTAACAAATGCATTATTGAACTTGAGAATACTGTGTTTACTCCTTTACGAAATAATACTGGATATCATCCCTAGCATTCTATTAAAGTTTTTAGCACCGTCGTTACGTTGCTTGTTACTTTATAAATCGTTACCGATGATGGCACCGAAATCTCTCTCTTCGGTGACGGACCTGAGTTAGATTCCGGACACTGATTATTCGTGCTTGGGTTGTGCTGACCTTTGTGCATAACTTTAAATTTGTCGACCATGAATTTCACTTGCCACTTTTCTGACCAATCAACGATTGCGTTCAAGTCTGATTGAATGGATGCGGGGACACTCTTGCTTCCCAAGTACGTGAGGAGCGCCTTCGCTTCTCTGAGATGAGAGAAGCATTTCCGATTAACCAGGGGAGCATTCGCGCCTCCTTCATCAGATGTGAGAAGCACTATCACTTTCCAGGGATCTAAGGGCACTCTCGTTTTCCGAGGATGTTGTGAGGACTCTCGCTTCGTGAGGATGTGTGGGGCCTTCTCGTTTCCTTGAGATGTGAGGAGCACTCGCTTTTCAAGGATATGAGAAATTCAGTATCGCTCTTCGTGGATGTTTTGAGGACTCGCTTTTTGGTGATGCAGGGAGCACTCTCGCTTTCCAGGGGTGTTGTGAGGACTCACACTTTCATGGGTGCGGGAAGCACTCTCGCTTCTCGTAGATGTTGATAAAACGTTAACAGCGTTGTAAATAAATTGGGGTTTAGATGATCGCTCTTGCTTTTGATAAAATTTGATGGAAGTTCCCATTTCTCTCAACATTACCGATGAGAGCAACTTCTTTCTATGCTCATGCAAGAGATGTCAGGAATCCCGCCAGCTCCTTGCACGTTCAATTGAGAAGCTCTGACACTGCAATGGAGCAGTTGAACACGAAAAGTATTCACATTCAATGGACATCAGAGGAGAGAGACTCTATATTTGTAGAGTACTTTCTTCTTGTCTACATTTAACTGATACAAAATGCAAATTCGGTGTTGTTTATATAACATATATTCTTCATCAACGAATACGTGCGAAGTAAGTCTGCATTGATAAACATTTAGTACGAATCCATCGTATTTGATTCATTAGTATTGATAATTGAGTAGAACGGAAGTAATTTACCACAGCGGTGGTAATTGACGAGCACCTATGGATTGACCAAACTGACTAATTTTGACCCCATAACAAGCAGCTAATGCGTGCGCTCCTTCCATGCTCGCCCAACCTGTTTTTCATTGTCTAAACTATGGCCTCGTCACATTGGATGATGCAACTAGCCAATTGCAGCCTAAAACAGCAGTTGCATTTTCCCACTAATTGAAATTCAACGCAATCCAAACCTATAATTATTGAGCTGCTGTCGTGCTTATTGGTCTTCAATGGTTACTTTCCTCTGTTGACTGCCACGTGACTTCATCCCATGACTCATCCCCGCCTCGCTAACACCCCGTTATCGAGTGTTTCATTAGCGCTAACACCACGTAATCAAGTGTTCCTTTAGCGCTAACACCCCGTTATCGAGTGTTTCATTAGCGCCAACACCCCGTTATCAAGTGTTTCACTAGCGCTAACACCCCGTAATCAAGTGTTTCATTAGCGCTAACACTCCGTAATCAAGTGTTTCATTAGCCCTAACACTCCGCAATCAAGTGTTTCATTGGCGCTAACACTCCATCATCAAGTGTTTCATTAGCGCTAACACTCCGTAATCAAGTGTTTCATTGGCAACCTGGAAGGAGTTCATTGAAGATGGCATCTATTTTAGTGCCGCAGGCCCGCGCTCGAGCAATGAATGGAACGTTTTTTGAGGATCGCTCCTTGAACTTTTAGCCGTCCCGACCAGGCACCGGAAAGTAAGTCATTGAACAGTGAGCAAGATCTTATGGGGTGTTTATCTTGCGTGGTTTCCTCTTTCCTTGCGGAGTTACAGGATGCCGAAAAGATCACGCAGAGCCTGTCGAGTAGCCCACAGGGATTATCCCAAAGCTGTTCGATAGATCGAGATCTTGTCATCATTGGCGTTGTTGAACGGGTGGCATTGTGGCCTCTTCTTCTTCGTGCCCTGTTTTATGCTCTAACCCCAATAACGGATTCTGATGCAATGAACATCGATCGTATTTCCCTGTCTGTTTCGTGGGGGCTCTTCGTTGTGGGAGTAACGTGGTAGGCTGTGACATCAAACATCTTCTGCATTGATATTGCGAAGGTGGTTGGTGGTGATGCAGTTAGACGAAGCTCTATTAAATGTTTACGATAAGCATCCAGTGAATAGAGTGTCGATCAATCGTAGGATGACATGGTCTATATAATAACCTCTAGTCTATATAATGTCCTCTGGTCTGTATAATGACCTCTGGTCTGTATAATGACCTCTGGTCTGTATAATGACCACTGGTCTGTATAATGACCTCTGGTCTGTATGATGACATCTGGTCTGTATGATGACCTCTGGTCTGTATAATGACCTCTGGCCTTAATAATTACCTCTGGTCTATAATGACCTCTGTTCTGTATAACAACCTCTGGCCTGTATAATGACCTCTGGTCTGTATAATTACCTCTGGTCTATATAATGACCTCTGGTCTGTATATTGACCTCCGCTCTGTATAATGTCCTATAGTCTATATAATAACCTCTGGTCTGTAAAATGACCTCTGGTCTGTAAAATGACCTCTGGTCTGTATGATGACCTCTGGTCTGTATGATGACCTCTGGTATGTATAATGACCTCTGGTCTGTATAATGACCTCTGGTCTGTATAATGACCTCTGGTCTGTATAATGACCTCTGGTCTGTAACATGCCCTCTGGTTTGTATGATGACTTCTGGTCTGTATAATGACGTCTGGTCTGTATAAAGACTTCTGATCTGTATAATGATCTCTGGTCTGTATAATGACCTCTGGCCTGTATAATTACCTCTGGTCTATAATGACCTCTGTTCTGTGTAATGACCTCTGGCCTGCATAATGATCTCTGGTCTACAATGACCTCTGGTCTATAATAACATCTGATCTGTAAAATTACCTCTGGTCTGTATAATGACCTCTGGTCTGTATAATGACCTCCGGTCTGTATAATGACCTCCGGTCTGTATAATTACTTCTGGTCTGTAAATGACCTCTAGGCTGTATAATGACCTCTGGTCTGTATAATGACCTCTGGTCTGTTTAATGACCCCTGGTTTATAATGACCTCTGGTCTATATAATGACCTCTGGTCTGTATAATGACCTCAGGTATGTATTATGACCTCAGGTTTGTATAATTACCTCTAGTCTGTATAACGACCTCTGGTCTGTATAATGACCTCTGGTCTGTATAATGACCTCTGGTCTATAATAACCTTTGGTCTGTATAATGACCTCTGGTCTATATAATGACCTCTGATCTGTATAACGACCTCTGGTCTGTATAATGACCTCTGGTCTGTATAATGACTTCTGGTTTGTATAATGACCTCTGGTTTGTATAATGACCTCTGGTCTGTATAATGACCTCTGGTCTGTATAATGACCTCTGGTCTGTATAATGACCTCTGGTCTGTAACATGACCTCTGGTTTGTATAATGACTTCTGGTCTGTATAATGACCTCTGGTCTGTATAAAGACTTCTGGTCTGTATAATGACCTCTGGTCTGCATAATGACCTCTGGCCTGTATAATTACCTCTGGTCTATAATGACCTCTGTTCTGTGTAATGACCTCTGGCCTGTATAATGACCTCTGGTCTACGATGACCTCTGGTCTATAATAACATCTGATCTGTATAATTACCTCTGGTCTGTATAATGACCTCTGGTCTGTATAATGACCTCCGGTCTGTATAATGACCTCCGGTCTGTATAATTACTTCTGGTCTGTATAGTGACCTCTGGTCTGTATAATGACCTCTGGTCTGTATAATGACCTCTGATCTGTATAACGACCTCTGGTCTGTATAATGACCTCTGATCTGTATAACGACCTCTGGTCTATATAATGACCTCTGGTCTGTATAATGACTTCTGGTTTGTATAATGACCTCTGGTCTGTATAATGACCTCTGGTCTGTATAGTGACCTCTGATCTGTATAACGACCTCTGGTCTATATAATGACCTCTGGTCTGTATAATGACTTCTGGTTTGTATAATGACCTCTGGTTTGTATAATGACCTCTGGTCTGTATAATGACCTCTGGTCAGCATAAACCGCAAAATTGACACTAAAACAATTAAAATAACAGGAGTAGTTCAATTTTTAAATCATCATCATAAGGGGATTACGTACGTTGCGTTGGCGAGCTTCCAATATAAAACTAAAAAGTATATATTGGTTTTGAACTTTGTTATTTCGTATCATGAAGCAGGTCTAATTACGGTTGGAAGCTTAGTATTAAACAAATCAATGTTTCATTGGTCGTGTTTAGTTAATTCCTGCAAGGTCACTTATCATCGGAACGGTGGGAATGAATTAATCAATTGCCGTACGATTAACAAACCATCGTGTTGAGATAACACTCAAGAAGCTCGTATGTATTTTTATAATACTGCAGCAGTTATGTATCGATAACATACAGCTTTGTCAAAAGCAGTGCTCGATTAGCATGATATTTGGGACAGCATTTAAAGCTGTTGTTGTACGTTGTCAACAATGCCCTGTTATATATCGTTCTTGGTCAAGGTGACAAGAATGGCATGATGCAGAACAATGCCCTGTTATGTATCGTTCTTGGTCAAGGTGACAAGAATGGCATGATGAAGAACAATGCCCTGTTATGTATCGTTCTTGGTCAAGGTGACAAGAATGGCATGATGCAGAACAATGCCCTGTAATGTATCGTTCTTGGTCAAGGTGATAAGAATGGCATGAAGAACAATGCCCTGTTACATATCGTTCCTGGTCAAGGTGACAAGAATGGCATGATGAAGAACAATGTCCTGTTATATATCGTTCTTGGTCAAGGTGACAAGAATGGCATGAAGAACAATGCCCTGTTATATATTGTTCCTGGTCAAGGTGACAAGAATGGCATGATGAAGAACAATGTCCTGTTATATATCGTTCTTGGTCAAGGTGACAAGAATGGCATTATGAAGAACAATGCCCTGTTATATATCGTTCCTGGTCAAGGTGACATAAATGGCATGATGAAGAACAATGCCCTGTTATATATCGTTCCTGGTCAAGGTGACAAGAATGGCATGATGAAGAACAATGTCCTGTTATATATCGTTCTTGGTCAAGGTGACAAGAATGGCATGATGAAGAACAATGTCCTGTTATGCATCGTTCTTGGTCAAGGTGACAAGAATGGCATGATGCAGAACAATGCCCTGTTATGTATCGTTCATGGTCAAGGTGACAAGAATGGCATGAAGAACAATGCCCTGTTACATATCGTTCCTGGTCAAGGTGACAAGAATGGCATGATGAAGAACAATGCCCTGTTATATATCGTTTCTGGTCAAGGTGACACAAATGGCATGATGAAGAACAATGTCCTGTTATATATCGTTCTTGGTCAAGGTGACAAGAATGGCATGATGAAGAACAATGTCCTGTTATATATCGTTTTTAGCCTAGATGACTAGAATGGCATGATGAAGAAACAGAGTTTTAATTTTGTGTAAGCATTGACGGCTTTTTTAATTGATTCTTCATTCTAGGTGATGAGACATTGTATACAAACAGTTCGCTCAGTATCTATGGAAACCTGTTGCACGCCTACTTCAGTTTGGAAAGAGTCCGGCTGTATCACGGATTCCTGACATAAATCCAATATGATTCCTGACAGGGGAAGTGAAGAAAAGAAGAACTCAATCCTATAACAGATAAAATGATCGATAAAGATTATAAATCTTATTGTTGTTGTAAGATGTATGTAGAGAAGAAGTAAATTAAAATTTGTTAACGGTTGGTTCAAAAGGGGAGAACAAACAATCCTCTTCCCACGTAAAATATAACCTAATATGGAATTTTGTTACATAATTATGTCTGGACGGAGCTTCCATTTTTTTACCCAGTTTAAATGCATAGTGAAGAATTCATTTTTTTTCTTGTTCTAAAATTTAAAACTTAGGTTATTCCGCTACTGCATGGGTCAGTCTCATTTGTGCGTAGACCGGAAATTCAACTTTGTTGGTATTTCTCATGTAAATCAAAAATACCATGTATATGGAGGTTCCTTCTGTCTCCTTTCAAATGTTGATACTTAGTCTACATTGTCACAGTATTGCCTCCCTGGTCTAAGCGTTGATTATAATGCAGATGTACCCCTTGGTGTTCAACAACTAAAATCTCAAGGTTCACAAAGCATTGGCTCTTTCTTCCGTACACTCGTTACTGTACACTATTGAAGCGCTGCTCATACGTCATCAACACTAAGATACACGATGAAGCCTTCTAAAGCTAGCGACTCATCATAGTCCTCCGTGTTGTCTACCCTCGGGGCAAGGCGTGTCTGTGGTACAGTGTTTCCCTCCCTTGTGACCACGGAGCCTAGCGGGATACAGCCGTTTGTATGGATGCGTCTTCGTGTGGATGCGTCTGTTTGGAGTCGTCTGTCTGTATGGATTCGTATCTCGGTATAGATTCGTCGGTTTGTATGGATTCGTCTGTCTTTATAGATTCGTCTGTCTGTATGGATTCGTCTGTCTGTATGGATTCGTTTGTCTGCATGGATTCGTCTGTTTGTATGGATTCGTCTGTCTGTATGGATTCGTCTGTCTGTATGGATTCGTCTGTTTGTATGAATTCGTCTGTCTGTACGGATTCGTCTATTTGTATGAATTCTTCTTGTTTGTATGGATCCGTCTGTCTGCATGGATTCGTCTGTTTGTATGGATTCGTCTTGTTTGTATGGATTCGGCTGTCTGTACGGATTCGTCTATTTGTATGAATTCTTCTTGTTTGTATGGATTCGTCTGTCTGTATGGATTCGTGTGTTTGTATGGATTCGTCTGTCTGTATGGATTCGTCTGTTTGTATGGATTCGTCTTGTTTTTATGGATTCGTATTTTTTGTATGGATTCGTCTGTCTGTATTGATTCGTCTGTTTGTATGGATTCGTCTTGTTTGTATGGATTCGTCTGTCTGTATGGATTCGTCTGTCTGCATGGATTCGTCGGTTTGTATGAATTCGTCTGTCTTTATAGATTCGTCTGTCTACATGGATTCGTCGGTTTGTATGAATTCGTCTGTCTTTATAGATTCGTCTGTCTGCATGGATTCGTCGGTTTGTATGAATTCGTCTGTCTTTATAGATTCGTCTGTCTGTATGGATTCGTCGGTTTGTATGATTCGTCTGTCTTTATAGATTCGTCTGTCTGCATGGATTCGTCGGTTTGTATGAATTCGTCTGTCTTTATAGATTCGTCTGTCTGTATGGATTCGTCTGTCTGTATGGATTCGTCTGTCTGCATGGATTCGTCTGTTTGTATGGATTCGTCTGTCTGTATGGATTCGTCTGTCTGTATGGATTCGTCTGTTTGTATGAATTCGTCTGTCTGCATGGATTCGTCTGTTAGTATAGATTCGTCTGTTTGTATGGATTCGTCTGTCTGTATGGATTCGCCTGTTCGTGTGAACGCGTTTCTTTATGTATAGCATCTTTTCGTTGTGGACGCATCTGTGCGTGTGGACAGTTTAGGCGTTTTTTATAAACAAATATTTCGAGAGCAGTGAGTAGGTTCGCATCGCGACGCAAAGGTCTTGTCATGAAAACGTTAGATACGCATTATTTAAACTCATACAATGGAAAATGTGATTTTTCGTTTACAAAATCTTCGTAAAATGACGTGAAATATATAAATCATTATTCATAATTTTTTGTTTTACGCATCGCAATGCTGCCGTATAATTGGCAAAAATACTTAATGGAAATTATTGGAACAGTCCAACTCTTCCTGCTATTCTTGGAGCTGTACAGATATTTAAGAAAATTTCATAATTTAATCTTTGAAAAGTGTCAGATTATTCTGGATTTTCTTGAAAAAAGTCATTGAACAGCACAGAGGGCCGCCATCTTCTTGACTGCTCTCCGCTCGTGTCAAGCTCAGCCGTTTTTAGTCTCGTTCACGTTGTAAACGTGATTAATCTGATTATGTGGCCCAAAGCAATCACCTTGTGTCGCGATAAGCGGAGTGATGGAAGACAAACCATGTGAGCGAACTGTCTCAAGAAGGACAAAGTCGAGTTAGCGAAGGGATGGGGTGACCACTGAAACACTGCCTCTGTACTCGCTGGGGCGAATGCCGTGAAGCAACAGACCGCTTCATCTCCCGTGATGAAGGTTGTCTAGTCAGAGTTCAGACAGTGTCATGGATTAGTTGATAGCTCGGTGTCCCTGACAAGCAATATAGAGCTATTCACACCCCTTGCATCATTGGCGTCGTATGCATGCCCTTTCGATATCTGTGTAGGGAAGTGTATAGGGATAAATGAGCTCGTCGTATTTAAATTTTGTTTCGAAATACTTAGTATATAACTTTTTGTAGATGCGATACCAATAATTGTAAGACCATAGCAAATGCCTAATCCTAAACAGTTGTCCTGGGTTCATGAAGTGGTTTTACGTTCGTTCTACTGAGTAATCCTAGCAAGCATAACGAACAAACTCGGGCGTATGTAACAACGGTCGAATATCATCCGTTTATTTTAATATAGAAATGCTTGCAATCGATATAAATAGATCGTCTTTGTGAGAATTACAGAATTAAAATTAAATTCCACGTCAGTTAAGAGAATTGAAGCTTTCGTAAATGTGTAATACGTCTCAACTTTTTAATTTTTTGTTTCAGTCTCAGTTCAACAGCACGGCCATCGAACAGTAAATGCTCTGTATACTTCCTAACTGTGGAATCTTTAAATGTTACTACTTTAGTACCCGTTTTGCTGTTACGTTGTCTGTCATCTTCTCTAGATTTCACTTACAATGAAAAATATAAATCCAATATGGCTTTTCATAAAAGACCTGAAATCATCGCGTGATGCTCATTTTTCAACGTGAGCATTAAAATAAGAGGGCCTTAAATATACTGTAATTCGAGGACATGATTTACGCGTTTAACAACGTTTCCCATGCATGGTAAACTGCTTTTAGAGAGGTTTTGTTAACTTTGATTGGAAATATTAATAATGGATCGTACGCCCATGGACGCGTTTTGTGAGACTAATTTTGTGAGCTTCGTTCCAAGATAATGTGTCTCACTTTAGTTATAAGCAAATGCTCTTTCGACGCGCCAATATTCTTGCTCTGTTCACACGTTGTCAGTGTTCTTCAGAAAACAACGAGATGCCTGGCAATTTACGAAATAGGACTGACCTCATTAATAATTCGTGATTTTCTTAAGCAAAAATCTAATTTGAACGATGCCAACGTCTCATCTTGTGCGTATTCTTGCGTACGTTGAGCTGTTTTTGACGATGAGAGGTGATGGCTCCATCTTAGATTCTCAATAATTATTATTCCCGGTTATCACTGCCAAATATTTGCAACACTTTAGTGCATTTACTGTTATTATTCTATTAAATCGTTTTATTTCTATCGATTAGCAATGGGTTTTAATCTCTTGAATATAACGCATGAACTTCATCATTGAAGACTTTAAATTGGGCGAATCGAAGGTTAGAAAGGAATTCGTCACCGCTCATCTCGCTGCAAGAGGTCGCCGGCTCGTACTTCATGGGGCTAAATATAAATACAGCTTGGCAAGGGTAGGTTTTGGACGAATAGTTCGAATCATTCGAAAAACTTTTTTTATGATTGACCGAATAGGAGCAAATCGACATTCTCTGAGATACATAAGCAAAATGTTATTCGTACGGGCGCGCGAGCAAGAATGATAGCGGTGAAGGCACCGGCGGGTACCTCCTGCTTTAATCGATAGCATCTAATCTAATCTGCATTGCGGGTATCAAATTATTCGGTTGAAAGGTGAAGTTAGATGTGGTTAAGATAGGTTATGTTGCATTAGGTAATATTACAAGTTAGATTAAGTAAGATTGAGTTAGATTGCTAGGTTAGGGTAGCTTGTAATGTTCATTATTCACTGTACTCTGAAGCTGAACTCATGCGATGATCGATTGATACCCGCCGTATTAGATGACCACCGCTCCATTCTGTACCATCATCGACGTTCACGCATCGGTACGGAAAATCGATCTCAGAATATATTAATCTGTGCTGTATTTGTGCTTCGTCAAAAGGCTTCTAGAAGATTTCAATTAAAGGAGATGATGTTCAGAATTAGGAAAATCTTGAAAGGTCCTGAAACTCCCCTTATACAGAATCACGTCTCCACTACCCACCACCTTCTAGGCAGAGATTCGTTAGCGCAGGTAGTTACGATTTGAGCCCATGGACTTGGACGATGGGGTTGCAGGTAGTAGGGTGCTTTGAAGCGGCTGCTACGATTTGAGCCCATATACTTAGTAACGATGGGGTTGCAGGTAGTAGGGTGCTTGAAGCGGCTCTTACGATTTGAGCCCATAGACTTGGTAACGATGGGGTTGCAGGTAGTAGGGTGCTTTGAAGCGGCTGTTACGATTTGAGCCCATAGACTTGGTAACGATGGGGTTGCAGGTAGTAGGGTGCTTTGAAGCGGCTGTTACGATTTGACCCCATAGACTTGGTAACGATGGGGTTGCAGGTAGTAGGGTGCTTTGAAGCGGCTGTTACGATATCAGCCCATAGACTTGGTAACGATGGGGTTGCAGGTAGTAGGGTGCTTTGAAGCTGTTGTTCCAATTTGAGCCCATAGACTTGGTAACGATGGGGTTGCAGGTAGTAGGATGCTTTGAAGCTGTTGTTCCAATTTGAGCCCATAGACTTGGTAACGATGGGGTTGCAGAAAGTAGGGTGCTTTGAAGCTGTCGTTACAATTTGAGCCCATAGACTTGGTAACGGTGGGGTTGCAGGTAGTAGGGTGCTTTGAAGCGGTTGTTCCAATTTGAGCCCATAGACTTGGTAACGATGGGATTGCAGGTAGTGGAGTGCTTTGAAGCGGTTGTTACGATTTGAGCCCATAGACTTGGTAACGATGGGATTGCAGGTAGGAGGGTGCTTTAAAGCGGTTGTTACGATTTGAGCCCATAAACTTGGTAACGATGGGATTGCAGGTAGAAGGATGCTTTGGAGCGGTTGTTCCAATTTAAGCCCATAGACTTGGTAACGATGTGGTTGTAGGAAGTAGGGTGCTTTGAAGCGGTTGTTACGATTTGAGCCCATAGACTTGGTAACGATGGGATTGCAGGTAGAAGGATGCTTTGAAGCGGTTGTTCCAATTTAAGCCCATAGACTTGGTAACGATGGGGTTGCAGGTAGAAGGGTGCTTTGAAGCGGTTGTTACGATTTGAGCCCATAGACTTGGTAACGATGGGATTGCAGGTAGAAGGATGCTTTGAAGCGATTGTTCCAATTTAAGCCCATAGACTTGGTAACGATGGGTTGCAGGTAGTAGGGTGCTTTAAAGCGGCTGTTCCAATTTGAGCCCATATACATGGTAACGATGGGGCTGCAAGTATTAGGGTGCCTTGAAGCGATTGTTCCAATTTGAGCTCATAGACTTGGTAACGATGGGGTTGCAGGTAGTAGGGTGCTTTGAAGCGGTTGCTCCAATTTGAGCCCATAGACTTGATAACGATGGGGTTTCAGGTAGTAGGGTGCTTTAAGGCGGTTGTTTCAATTTGAGCCCATAGACTTGGTAACGATGGGGCTGCAAGTAGTAGGGTGCTTTGAAGCGGTTGTTCCCATTTGACCCTATAGACTTTGAAACGATCGAGTTGCCAACCGCGCGGGTTGTGAGTGACATCGGGCGTAGATTGGTGGAAGCAAGTGGAGATTCGTGAGAACCTCTGGTTCTAAAAACGGTTGGGTTCAGCCGTACAGAGGCAAAGCTGTCTGCATCCTATCAGCATGGAAGGAAGCTGAGGAGAGGTTTCAGTAGGTCGGAGGGCAGCCCCTCGAAGTGCTCAGATTTAGCCTCTCATTGTTGTGGAGTAACACTTAGATCCTTGAGGGAGTTTCCTCTTTCTAAAGATAATCTATTATTTGCATGCTGTGGTACGCGCAAAATCTTCAGAATCTGTTTCCTTAGGGTATACTGATAACCGACCTTTTAGGCGACCATCAATACTGAAAAGGCAGTGAACAAAATACGACACAAGCACAAGTACCACCTACTGCAGCGTCCAGTAAACCGAGAATGTTTTGCCGTTTATATTCTGGACGCCAGCTTCCAAATTTTTTCCCTCCAGAATTGTATATCCTTAGGTTGGAATTGTCACATTTATATAATCTTACGTAATGTTTGAGAATAATTTAACCCCCCTGTAACACGGCACGGCATTTCGGTGAAATCCAGCCTTCTTATTTGCCACCCTGTCGTAAATGGCACCTCACATACTGCCACGGACTTGGTTATGGCAAAGTACACAGTATCTAGTTACATTAAACTCTAATGTTGCCCAGAAATATCTCGTAGATATCGGGCAAAGTAATATAACAATTGTCTTGACATTGTACCTCATTGAGCGTTATTTCGAAATTAAAATGGGGGGGGCCGAATATGTTTCTTGGTTTAGTTTACTTGATCCCCAATAATTGTTTGGGAGTAATAACTTACATTTCCTGGTTTTGGCGGAAATATCGAGCCTATATCAAAACGAGGTAACTCATGACAACATACATTTAACTTCGTTTCAATGATATATGCTCATCATCAACCATGTTCATCGAAATAACATGTTTTTGATCCATGTTTAAAATTCAGGTAGCACTGACGGTCAACTGGACTCATGCCGCTTCTGACTACGAAAAGAAAGGCCAAACTCCGCCTTGGGCATTGGGAAATGTTGGCAGGAAATGAGAAATGTTTAGCATCAAACAAATGGAATATTTCAGAAAAAAGCATCGTTTCTGATTGGCGTAAAGCGTGTTGATTGCTGTATATTAGCAGTCGTTGGGTAAACGGTCGGTGTAAAGCTAGCGATATACAAGATGGGCGCCGAAAATGTATACATTTTAAAATCCTTACAACTTTTCATGTGTTTGCAGAGACAGTTAATTGGAACAACGTTAATTCGAAAATGAATAATTATTGTTTCATCTCATATGCAGATATTCTTCAAGAAGCTTCGTTACTTTTCGTTCCAAATTAATGTAACGTCAAAAGCTTATCGCTCCTGGCGCCATCTCGTGATATAATCTTAAGTTTGAGTTTGTATGGATCACGGCTTTCTTGGCCCATGCGTAGCTCCTCATTAGGGTAGACCTTAGCGCAACCTCAAGCAGCGCTCGCTAAGCTGTTCAAATTAAATGTTAACTAGAATGGAGTTCCAAGATTCCAAGACAAATTCTCAAACTGAAAATCCTTATCTGAAAGCCTGAAAAGTGTCGTCAATTGTCTGTCCGTCTGCCACAGTAGAATTAGTAACCGCATCACCAAGCATGGCTCCGCGCGGGCGGGTGGCGCCTCACTTGCTTAAGTCATAAATGGAGGAGGACAGCAGCTAATGTGGGAGGTTGAACTGTCTTGCTGCCGTTTCAGGCACAGTAGGAACATTGGACCGCACCCACTGACTACCTAGCTAACGCTACTTAATCGCACCGTTGCAGCAGCCGTCTGACGTTGTGGAGAACCCGTCTTGCTTGTGGCGTTGATGTGCTTTCGTCTGGCGTGTGACGCTGATGTGCACTAGTCTTGCGTGTGACGTTGATGTGCACCCGTCTCGCGTGTGGCGTTGATGTGCAATCGTCTTGCGTGTAACGTTGATGTGCACCCATCTTGCGTGTAGCGTTGATGTGCACCCGTCCTACGTGTTGTTAAAGTGCACTCGTCCGACGAGTGATTCATGTGCACCCGTCTGGCGTGTGACGTTGATGTGCACCTGTCTTGTGTGTAGCGTTTATATGCACCCGTCTTGCGTATAGTGTTGATGTGCACCCGTCTTGCTTGTTGCGTTGATGTGCACCCGCCTTACATGTAGCGTTGATGCGCACCCGTCTAGCGTGTGACATTGATATGCAATGGCCTTGCGTGTGTCATTGATGTGCACTCGTCTTGCGTGTGGCGTTGATGTGCACCGTCTTATGTGTAGCGTTGATGTCCACACGTCTTACGTGTAGCCTTGATCCGCACTCGTCTGGCGTGTGACGTTGATGTGCACCCGTCTTGCGTGTGCTGTTGATGTGCACCCGTCTTGCGTGTGGCGTTGATGTGCACCCGTCCTACGTGTGGCGTTGATGTGATCTGCGATTAGGCATCAGAAGGTTACAAATAAAATCGATCACTTCTCCGAAAAGAAAGCTAAAGTTGAAATTTTCTAATTGATCATAATTCCTTCATTAGTGCGATGAAGAAACACCTGAGATGGAGGTCCCAGCTATTTCAAATTTATAGTGCAAATGATGCC
>SDVV010009971.1:0-16457 GCA_016164225.1 Gammarus roeselii | reverse complement strand
TTCTAGCGTTCACGTAGTAACATTTGAGAGTACCGTTAGTCACATTGACTTGATTTGCTTGACTTATTTTGCTTCTACTCTGAGGTCTTGTGTCGGAGACAAGACTTTCGTTTTCGTGGGTTGTACTTGCGAAGCTGCGACTACTGCCTCTAACTCGGGCTGGATTGATAGCAGGAACTTTTTTGCTAGGACCTGTGGAGGTGTTTTGATGGGCACTTGCATTTGTTGTGTATCTCGTGTTAAAACGGGCGGGGGTCGCTGTGTCGTTTCGTCGGGCACTGCTGGCGGAGTTGTTGGTATGATATCGTTTTCGTTTTTTTACTTATTTCCGTTGACAAGTCCAACGCCGATGTTTTTGAGGATGTTTTCGATGGTATCAAGTCCATACGTGTTAATGCGAGCCTTGTTGGTGATTCTATTAAAGTTATAGTACTTTGGGTGGATCATCGTATCCCAATGATCCAAGAAAGAGATTTTCTGAGCTTTGCAGAAAGTTGATAGGCGGTTGTTAAGTAAAATCATCTTGCTTAACTTGTATCTACTTTGGTTTGGATGGGGCAGGATGCCAGTGACATGGAGGTTCGCGTATGAAGGTTTGATGTTGTTTAGCAAGGCTTCATACCTTTTCCATTATTCCGTCTGCGACACGTCTTTAGCTCCAACTTGTATTATAATTCGCTTAGATGAATGTATCCTTTCCTTTGCGATTATGCCTTCGACCTCGTCAATTTTCAAATCAGCTTTGCCGAGTATTTTCAGTTCAATTCTCCCTTTTCGCTGATTTGATTTGAAGGAGGTGACATTGTAATCACAATCACAATAATTTCCTCTCTATTCTGGGAGTCCCTGTGGTCGTGATGTCTTGACGTCCGGCGTAGATTCGGATATATTTCAGAAGGTCCAAAACCAGTTCACCTTCGTGAACCGGCCCGCGTTTGTGATGCCAACGCGAAACACTTTTGAGAGGTTCACGGACCTGGATGGCAAAATTGATACACTTGTCCTAGGTGACTCTATCGTCCGACACCAAGCGGTTGAATTTGCTCATAGGTGTAAGGCAAAGAGACGGGTTGTTTGCAAACCCGGTGCCATGATTGAAAAGATCAGAGGTGCCCTTGCTAAGGTTGTAGTTTCCAGCCGGGAGACACTCATCATCTGCCATGTAGGCACCAATGATCTTAGAAGGACAAGGTTGGAAGATCTGCTCGCCAAGTATAGGCAGCTGATTTCTAACCTCAAGGCAAAAACGGATCGAGTGTTCATAACATCCATCTTACCGCAAATGAATGATGATGATGAACTGTATAGTAAGTTAACCTATACAAATCGAGCCCTCGGAACCATTTGCATGTCCGATGGAGTATCCTTCATCAACTTGTTTGATGACTTTCGGGGAAGCTCGATCTGTTCCCAAGAGACGGCCTACACCTGAATGATGTAGGAAATGCCCGACTTGGCCGACTGCTCCATCTAAGCGCTAAGAAGTACTATAAAAAATCTTGGAAAAAATAACACCGACTCAAATAGCACGGATTTGACCGATGAATCGCGTGTTTTAAAAGTCTTGCGAGTTGCTTGCCAACCGATGAGGAAACGCGTAAAAAAACTTATAGGCAAAGCAAAGAGAGATGCACACCTTGCTGACTTAGAAAAAGCAAAAAACAACCCGAAGCAGACTTGGAACATCCTTGGGAACATTGTGCTCCACAAGAAACCAGAAAAGTCTTCAAATGATGAAATTTACGAAAATAGCAGAATCATTCAATGAGTTTTTCGCTAACGTTGGAAAGCACACATACGAAGAGGTAATGAACGAACACAACAAAACTTCCTCGGTGGTTCACAAAACTCCGGTGACTCATAAGCTAACTTGGTCCACAAAATGACTCATCCACCAAGAAGAACCAAATGTGGACACCGAGCCCGGTGAGCAGATTGGAAATTGTTACGGCTATTTATGCGCTCAGAAATACAAATTCCTGTGGGAACGACGGTATAACATTATAGTACCTCAAGGACGGGTTAGAAAATCTTTTGCTATACCTCCACCTGCTTATCAACAAATCCATTGCAACAAATACCTTCCCTCAAAATTGGAAACAAGCACTAATCAAAGCTATCCATATATAGGGGGAGGTACACGACCCTTCAAATCACAGACCCATAAACCTCCTGGCAGTAACTTTGAAAATCTTGGAAAAGATCATTGCACGTTAACTCCTTGACTACCTAGAAGAGGCAAAGCTGATCAATGACTATCAGTATGCATACAGACGGAAGGCCTCTGCTGAAGACGCGCTACTGAAAATCTCCGAACTCGTATACAAAGCTATGGACAAAAACAGTCTATCATTACTCGTGCTGCTGGACCTCTCAAAAGCATTTGACAGTGTAAATCACGACATTTTGTTACAAAAACTGCTACAACTGAACTTCCAAACAGCCTGGTTTGGAAGCTATCTCAGTCATCGGTCCCAGTCTGTCGTGTAAGATGGAAAGATCACCTCTTCTCCATGACCAGTAAATTTCGGCGTTCCACAAGGCTCGATTCTCGGACCGGTTCTTTACCTTCTGTTTATCAACGACATAAACTTTTTAAACTCCCTCGACAACGCCAGAATGACATTATACGCAGACGGTGTTCAATTATTGTTCGTTAGACCGGCAAACGAATTAGAAAAGTTAAAGACGGATGCAGAAACAGCGCTGACCCACATAATGGACTGGTATTCTTCAAATGGGCTCAAAGTTAATACAACTAAAACACAGTACATTATCCTGAGATCCAAAGCAAATACACGGAGAGTTCCCGAGAATTTTGAAGTTGATTCAATGGGCGCAAAAATCCATCTTGACAACAAAATCAAAAGTTTTGGAGTCTGACTTGATCCCAGTATGACATTTAGATATCATGTTGATAAGCTCTGTTCCAAGCTGAATGGTGCACTAATGTTTCTCAGTCGAACAAGGAAACAACTCGACTTCAAGTCCAGACTTCTTGTAATCAATGCTCTGATTTTTTCACCTTTAAACTAAACTACTGCCCTACCATTTGGGGAAAGTGCACGAAAACATTACTCTCAGACATTCAACGAAGCATAAACTTCACCGCAAAAGTAGCTAACGATGGGAACTTTAGAAAGAGCGATCACGTGACACCTATTCTAAAAAAACACGGGTGGCTGAACATCCAGGAACGACTAGAGCTGTGCAAAGCAATACGAGTTTTTAAAATTCAGAACAAGCTTTCCTGTTCAAACGGCGTTGTGTTCACAACTCGAAAAGCGGCCCGTCAACGATCAACACGGAATGAAAATAACATTGACACAGAGTTCAGAAGAACAGAGATTGGGGACAAAGCTTTCACGATTTCAAGTCCAAAGAGTTTCAACAAGCTACCAGCTGACATTCGGTACTGCTTAACCGTATCTTCTTTCAAGCAGAAATGTACCACTCTATTGCTTACCCGCAGGCAGGGGCAGGCTGAGTCAAACAATTGATGACGATTAACACGGAACGGGCAACGTAACACTATATTTTCCAGCTCGCCCAGAGCATCAACACTATCACCCTGTTAACACGACTCTGTTTCATCCCCGATAGCGATGGACACAATGCGATTCTATTTCACCTCTTTCGTATCTCCGCAAAGCGTGTAAATTAACGTCACGTATAAAGACAGGAATCTCCTCGCACAGCGTTGCTTTAAATATGCCCTGCCCGGATCATACCTAGAAGTATGACACAACCGTTAAATGCATGTATGGCAGAACCCTCGAACTCACACCCACACATAACCAGACAACCTTTGCCTGTCAACGTATCAGGCAGATAATCAACCAATTACGGCATCAAAACATAATGTCTGATCGCAATACTATGTGTCATAAGAATGGACCGCCTATTTATTTTGTAATTTAAATATACTTGTCTATTTCTCCGGCTTCTCGCCATGTTTCGGAAAAGGTGATACTCATGCTCAATAAAAAGTTAGATGCTCGTTACCGGTCACTAAAAAGTTCACTCACTCGGTTACACGATGTGATGAACGCTATAAGGTCCTGACCCATCATCATATGTACTTTAAATTTATTTTAAATTTGCGCACCCATCATCAAATGTACTTCAGATTTGTAGATCCATCCTCATGTGACTCTTAAATGTGTGTATATCTATGTATAGACTTATAGCGGTACAATAATACCATTCCATCTGTATATGAGCTCCCCAACTCACATAGGCCCATCCACACACCAAGACCCTTTGACACTTGTACTTGGCGGATGATATGAATAAAGACTGCCTACACGCAGTGATGGACTCTGTATTGTCACCTAATCCGACCTGATGGTCCCGCCTTTCAATACATGCACTCCAGACTGATTGCGCATATTTATTTTTATTTTATTGTTCAATAGGCATTCTAAGTGTATTTGTGCTTATGTATGTACTGTTTATACGTAATCTAGATATATATGTTTCTCCGTGTGCAAATACGCACTCTGTTACCGTGACACATAAGTCATCACAACGGTTTGTGTATGAACGCATACAAATGTAAATTTATTTATTTATTGGTTGTTTGTAATGCCAGTGGTTCTCCAACTCATATAGACACACCCAAACCGTCAAACTCTTTGCTGTTCAATTAATTGGGCTGTGGGTTTGAACTATAGAATTCATACTAATTACTATGCAAAATATTCCGAGGTCAAGTAGCAACACCTAATCTCATTAGGATATAATGCATACTAATTGTGCACCTCAAACCTACCTTGATAGCTCTTTCGTCGTGACACGTTAGGGAGCTCAATTTTCCGCAGGAATAACACACGACTCGTGTACCAAGAAACCTTTTTTAAGTGGATCATATATTATAATATTGATACTTTATCTTTATTTTTTTGTATGTGACTCTCTGTCTCGCATAGACCCACTCATACCATCGCATTCTTTGCTACCCAATTAATTAGGCTGTGCTGCTGAATTAGCAATTCTCACTCTAACTAATTGTCATATAAATGATCCTCTTGTCAAATCGCGACAACTTATGTCAACAGGGTACAGTGCATATCAACTGTGTACATTGAAACTTACCCTTAAAGCTCTCTTGTCATGACATGTTTAAGCAATAGCCGTGTTTGTATGTCCGGCTAGGATAGTAAAATGGCTCCCAACCGCTTGCACACAGCCCCAACTAGTTAGATACAAGTTCTAAGCTTGTCATTGTACCAATTTTAGATTTACTATGTATGAATTTATTGTTTCAAACGAAGAACATACCATCTGTGTATGAATAACCTTTTTTTATTTTATTTATTTATTCTGTCAAAAGTTAGTGGTCCAGCGTGCTTTAAACGGTACAGTTTTAGCAGCAGGGAACCCTACCTAGAGGGCCCCGTGCCAGCATCAGATTCTCGAATGGGACGATGACCGTCGATCAACCGCTCCAAGAGGAAGAAGCTGCGGGCACGGTAGATGCGTTACTGGACTCACAAGAAGGCAATTCTAGGGATGGTCAAGTTCCTGGATCACAGCCGCCAGATCAAGACCCCCGCCCAATGATGAAGATGTCGAAGACCGAGACACGCACCGTCTGCAGGTCTTATTCTGTAAAGTGCAGCCATATGCCCCTAAGTTCAACGAACTTAGGGGACTGGCGACCCTGTACTCGTTTGATGTTTTTGGCATAAACGAAACATGGCTCGATCTCCAGAGTAGAAACCTGGCAGCAGAGTTAATGCTACCAGGCTACAAAATGTTCAGCGTGGACAAACCCACCCCTAGTAAACGAGGGGGCGGGTCCGTGCTGTAAATAAAGGAGATACTGCATCCATTTCTTAGAGCAACGCTGGCCGCAGTTTCTTGTGAAATACTCAACGCAGAAATTAAAGTGGCCTATGCGACTCTGAAGCTAGCATTGGTTTACCGCAACAGCCACACCCTTGCGGAAAAAGATGCCCAGCTCTATGAGAAGCTGGAAGAAATAGTCTCAAAAAATCACGTGACTATCATTTTCGGCGACTTTACCTCCCTTATATTGATTGGGGGAGCCTAACTTCACAGGCCCTAGGTAATAAACTAACGGAGTTTATCGCCGAAAACGGCATGACCCAGTATGTTCGTGAACCAGCCCGGGGAACAACATACTGGACCTAGTCATGTTAAATGAGGAGCACTTGGCCGGAAACATCATAGTTGGCA
Organism: Gammarus roeselii; assembly: GCA_016164225.1. Classification (NCBI taxonomy): domain Eukaryota; kingdom Metazoa; phylum Arthropoda; class Malacostraca; order Amphipoda; family Gammaridae; genus Gammarus; species Gammarus roeselii. The sequence goes on along the minus strand of SDVV010009971.1, from coordinate 10,253 downwards.
ACAAACTGGGAGGTGCTGACCACAACGCGGCGGAATTCAACATCAAAGTGCCCCATCCAGCTCCCAGGGTGCTATATGCCGCCCCAATTTCGCGCGAACAGATATCCAAAGAATGAGAGAACAACTAAGTGCGCTTAACTTAATCGAACAACTCGAAGACGGTGCGGTGGACGCTTGCTGCCCTATCCTCAATGAGAGAGTTCGCGAGGTAAGCAACCGCCGTATACCCTTGAGGACAATTGATATCGCTCAAAGGATCAGGCCCCCTTGGTGGAACGTTAAAGTTGCAAGAGCCTTGAATCGTCGCGATTAACTAAATAGGCAACGACTGAGGGATAACACCGAAGAGGCAGCAGAACTGCACCGCCTGGCGTGTAGGACAGCCACTAGACTAGTCCGATCCTCTAGGCGCACGAAAGAGAAAAATATTGCGGATAACGTCAATGAGAACCGAAAGGATTTCTATCGCTACGTCAATGACCGTTAGTGATTCATTAGTGGATAAAGATGGTGTTCTCAGAACGTCACCTGAGGACATGGCAAGTGTCCTGAATAGCTTCTTCTGTTCAGTGTTTACAGTCGAGGGCCCCTGCTACGAACGAGATACTGTTTACGCTGGGGAAGTCAGTCTCAACGACATTGCGTTCACAAGAGAGGAAGTTGTCAAACAACTTCAGGAACTGGACATTTACAAATCGATCGGTCCCGATGGACACCACCCATGAGTTCTCAAGGAAACTTGAGAACAATTGTGAGATTCCCTAACCCACATCTTCAACTTATCAATAACGAGTGGCGAGGTCCCCGAAGACTGTAGAGTTGCCGATGTCACGGCAATCTTCAAGAAAGATGACCGACAATCGCCCAGCCACTATGGACCGATCAGCTTGACGTCGATCGTGTGAAAAAGCATCGAGCGATTGATACGAAATCATCTCGTCGATCATCTGAAAGACAACGGACTAATTCATGACACTCAGCACGGCTTCCTCCGTATGAGGAGTTGTCTGACGAATCTGCTGGACTTCTTTAATGAGGTTATCAACGTGTACGACCACCGTAAGGCAGTGTATGTCATCTACCTAGACTTTCAGAAAGTTTTCGACAAGGTGCCGCAGAGGAGACTGTTACACCAAAAATTTGGATAGATCTGAGCTCGGCATTGGTCGCAACGTACTTTGCTGGCTGCGTGCCTGGCTAACAGGACGTAAGCAAAGAGTCAGCATCGGCCAGGCTTTGTCCGAGCGGGCCTCTGTTACCTCTGGGGTGCCCCAGGGCATTGTCCTGGGTCCTATCCTCTTCCTCATCTACGTAAACGACATGGATTCGGGACTTCTGTCCAAGGTATCGAAATTTGCCGACGACACAAATCTCTGCCATGCAGCATGGAGCGAGAGAGACAGAGTTGAGATTCAACAAGATCTTGAAAAACTCGTCTTATGGTCGGAAGCGATGCCCTTCAATGTTGCAAAATATACAGTTATGCACATGGGGTGTCGCAATGCCAACTTCAGCCACACGATTGCAGGAAGCGATCTTGCAACTATTGACCAGCAGAGAGACTTGGGTGTCCTTATTTCGAAAAACATGAAATGGAACACGCAGGTCGAAGAAAGTTACAAGATAGCTAACCGTAACCTTGGTTACATCTCCCGTAACTTCCTCTGCAAAACGAAGGACTTTGTATTGCCGTTGTACACGTATCTCGTCTGTCCCCACCTTGAGCATGCAGTCCATTTTGGTCTCCACACATGAGGGGAGGGGGGCATAGCCAAACTGGAAGGAATCCAGCATCGTGCAACTAAGCTCATCCCGCAGCTTCGCCACTACAGCTACGAGGATAGGCTTTAAGAGCTTGGCCCCATCACTCAGCTCATTAAAACATTCAAATAACTGAAGGGATTCAACAACATGAGTCCCGTCGGCCTCTTCGACAGGAATCACAACATTCGTACCCGAAACAACGGTGCAAAACATGTGGAAAAACGTTTCGCTACAACTATAGGGCAACACTTTTTCCCGATCGCAATCTCGGGGGTCTGGTACAACTTACCGGCTGCGGTAGTTCACTCTGAATACGTGAATGCGTTCAAAAACGCGCTTGGCAAGCACTGGGCTACTTGACTCGTTTAACCTGGAAACGACACTTTTTTTCCAGGAGCAGTCGAACCGGGTGAGAGGTGTTACGGCGACTCTCATCCACCCCTAAACCCACTCCAGGGGCCCCGGTACTGGGTGTGAGCCCGTAACGGTACTCTCATTCACCCATCCCGCCAGCCTACGAGGCCGTCTGTTGTCCTAACGGGACTAGCAGATGCAGGGACTATGGTATTCTGAAAAGCGACACCGAATAAGAGGAGGGCTTGCTCAACTCGATGCGGCGGTGAAGACTTGGAGGGATACCATATATTTTTTACTCTCTATTTTTATTATTCTTTTGTGGTACGGTGCTAGCATTCACCACCCCACCCCATGATATACGTAAGTGGAACCCGCACTAAGAGGAGAGCTCCTGCTCAACTCTGTGATACGGTCTAGATTGAACGGGTATCATCCATTGATGACACCAACGAATATCTTCCTACGGAGGAATATTGTAGACACGATGGCATTTTGCTTTTCACTTTTCTACCCTCCCTGTGGGAGAGGAAAGAGAGGAGAAAAATTTGGATAGATAGCCAAAATTGTGAACCAAGGATATAGGGAAGAAGTATGACACGACTCTCTTCACAATCCAAGCTATTACTAATAATGGATCCATTATTTGTAACAATAATAGTATGTCGCTGGTAGTAGTAATTGTTAATTATTACTTATAATTTCATTATAAGTAACAGCGTAATGATTGCTGTTGCTGACCAACTCTAGCGACTGAAAAACTCCATATCGGAACGGAACGTTTTTTACCATTAACATCGCATATACAGGTACTGATATTACTGCATTGCAAATACAGAGACTAATATTACTGCATTGCAAACACAAAGACTGATAATATATCGAGAACGATCATGCTAGGAATTCACCGGGTGAGAGGTGTTACGGCCACTTGCATCCACCCCTAAACCAACGCCAGGGCCACCGGTACTGGGTGTGAGCCCTTATCAGTACTCGCATTACCCCATCCCGCTAGCCTACGAGGCCGTCTGCTGTCCTAACGGGACAAGCAGAAACAGGGAATATGGTATCCGGAAAATCAACACCGCCTAAGAGGAGGGCTTGCTCAACTCGATGCGGCAGTGAAGACTTGGAGGGATACCATATATTTTGACTGTATTTTTATTATTCTTTTGTGGTACGGTGCCAGCACTTCCCACCACACCCCTCCTTTCTTTACTTTCCTGCAGGGGGAGGGGGGGGGAAATGAAAGGAGGAGTGCCGTCGTGTCAGCGAGGTTCCTCCGTGGGAGGATATTCGTTACCTTCAGCAGTGGATGGTGCCTGTTGAATATCGAAACCGTGCAATGAAGGGAGCTTGCTCAAATCTACGTTACGACGTAGATCAGACTGATATCATCTATGGTTGAGGCGATGAGCATTTTCTTATGGAGAGGCCTCTCCTACCGAATGGTGTTTTTCTTTCACTTTTCTACCCTCCCTGCGCGGGAGAAAGAAGAGGAGAATAATGGGCAAGGGCAGCCAAAATTGCGAACTAGTGAGGGTGAAGTCTGCCGACGACTCACCCCACACCACATGATATTCGAAAATTGAACCCGCACCAGAAGGAGAGCGTTGCTCAACTCTAAGGTACGACGTAGATTCAACAAAGATGTGCGGGTGAAGTCTGTTGGCGACCCAGCGAAGATTACCGGTGAGCCGCAACGGCGGCCCATCCCCACACCCCATGATTTGCGAAAATTGAAACCGCACCATGAGGAGAGCTTGCTCAACTCTACGTTACGACGTAGATTAGACTGATATCACCGATTGTTAGGCAATGAGTATCCTCCTACAGAGAGACATTGCCGACGAAACAGTATGTAATCCATACTTTTCTAATCTCCCTGTCGGGAGAGAAAAGAAAGGAGAGAAATGGGAATAAAAGCAAAACAAACATCCATCTTTTGAATCAGTGAGTACCTTCATATGGAAGGATACTGTCGACACGTCTTTTTTTTCTGCTTCTGCTTCTTCTTCTTCTTCTTCTTCTCTTCTTCTTCTTCATCTTCTTCTTCTTCATCTTCTTCTTCTTCTTCTTCTTCTTCTTCGTCTTCTTCTTCTTCTTCTTCTTCTTCTTCTTCTTTTTCTTCTTCTTCATCTTCTTCTTCTTCTTCTTCTTCTTCTTCTTCTTCTTCTTCTTCTTCTTCTTCTTCTTCTTCTTCCCTTCGTAATACCAGCGCCGGTTACATCTCTCAGAGATGTCTCTCTGGCATCTCTTTTGAAATGTATATATAGATATTGGAGATGTCCCTCTGGCATCTCATTTGAAATATATATAGATCTTAGAGATGTCCTTCTGGCATCTTACATTAAATTGCACTTAATGCACCTGCTCCTCTGGCATTTCACATTCAAATTGACTCATCTGTACATTCTGAATTAACTAAATGTCTTCTTTCTATCCCGTAGTATAGATCTGGGAGTGACCCTGTAGCAGCATGGCGCAGAAAGAGGCTCACCTACTAACCCATTCCTTACAGATGCCGAGCTAACTTCTCGTGGTGCATTCGTTTGGCAGCACGCACCGATTACCTAGTGAAATAATAATTGTAAGGTTAGATGTCCCTCTAACATCTTGCCTGGAATATAGAATATTCTTGGAGATGTCCTTCTGGCATCTGACCTGAAGCATATTGAAATTATATATACGTGCAAACTAATCCCTGGAGATATCCCGCAAACATCTCACCTTGAAATTCATCCTCATGTACAATGTGGAAAACTAACCGCCTTCTCTTCTGTAGCACAGATTCGGGTGGGACCCGGTGCAGCAACGTCAGGCACACGTGTTCAGAGACTTACTCTACCGAACACTAGGGAGAACCACTCTCAATAAACTGGGCGTGGTGCTCGCCTACATTTGCACTTATCAAAATTTCACAACATTTGCGAAAAATTTCGACCTAGACTCAAGATTAGCCAGAGGCAGGTCTATCCCTAGGAGATGCCATTCCGACGTCTCACCTTGAAGTGAGGCAGCCTTCAAGGAACCGCTCGCGTACAGAAGACTTAATATTTTGTGCACATGAGGGAGGACCACTACCAGGCAACTGGGTGTGGTACTTTTTCCAAATGTGCGCATACATGTTGAAATTTAAATACCCATATGCTCCTTTGGAAGTAGACTCAATACCTAGTTCGAGTCCGTCTGACCCAACCTCTGGGGCATGCCGAAAGGCATGCGCTCGAGGAAAAGTGTGAGTCCGCTGAGCGTATGGGCGTGACCGTCTCTGCTCGACCGTCTGAGATACGACCGCCTAGAACCTAAATTCTTCTCCTTTCATCTTGTTCGCCCCGATCCTGATCAAGTCAACCTAACTCTCATACTTTTCTTCTCCGGGGCTGAAATGCCCCTGGTAGTAGTGGGGTGGTTGTAGTAGGTAGTGGTGCGAGTAGTGGTGGTCCTTCTCCTTTCCGTCCTTACAACCTTCCTTGTTCTGTATGTGTGCGTAAATTTCTAAAGCCTCGTTGACTATCCCCCACTCTTCTTTCACTTCTTACAAATGAAACACTCGACATGAGCACTCGTGCTCGTTGGCTTTCCTTTCTCTAATCTAATCTAATCTACTACTACTACTACTACTACTATTATCACTACTACTCCTACTACTACTACTAATAGTAATAATAATAATAATATCCGTAATATAAATAATAATAATAATATTAATGATATTAGTAATATAAATGATAATAATAATAATAAAAATAATAATAATAATAAAAATAATAATTATAATATAAATAATAATAAAAGCAATACAATAATCCTTAGCCTCGAAGTGAATAAATGTAAATAGCACCAATTATTGCATTTCTGGATCGTAGTAAAATGAACACAAAAGTGATCCTATGTGTAAGGCTCTGTACAGAGAACATAGATTCACCAAGGAGGGAGTGATTCCGGCTGGTCCTGTCATTTTTCAGTACATTTACTAGTACTTCGTTGAGTGAAATTTGGTACAATATGTTACCAAGGCAGTCGGCGGCAGGAGTAATCGGAATAAACTCTATGCTTATTACACGGGTGCAGCTGCAAGCCCGGGACTGAATCCTTCTACAGAGCATGTCCTTCAGCCCCAGTGACTATGGATGGACATGAGGTGTGGATGGGTATGGGTCAGTTCTAATTAGACCGCATGGCTCCGGATAATCTACTGAAATTCACGAGCTGTTTTTGTCTTCAGCACCGCTTCCTGTGGAGTTTGCAACGAAATTATATGTAGAAATAGCAGTCCTGGTGATGCTGGGTCTGAAAAGGACACAGACAATAACTCTTGACACTTCAGACATTGTGATATCTTAATAAGGGCGTTCTATGAGATATTTCACACACTTTTTTCCAAGGTTTCCCACTGCAGTTGAATTTTAACATTTTAAATCATGCTGCTACACTCCTTCACATTTGGTCTGCACATACTAATTTTGCACTGACTAATAGGCTCAGTTACTCGGAACATCTTGCATAAAGGTCGTTAATGTTTAGTTGAAATCGATAGGTTAGAACATAATGACTGATTGCCCGCAATCTTTCGTGATTTTATGGCCCTGAAGCATTTATCCAGGGCCTTGCATTTTGTTCTCTAAAATATCACAATTACAAGACGAAATCGGTGCATTTACAATGTGCAATTTTGTGTTGGTGAAATTTCTAACTGCGCAATTGTATCATTAGGGCAAAATTGCAAAGAAAATCAAAGTAGAGTTATGAAAATGCTTATTATCGGTAAATTCAAATTATTTTTGTATATAATTATTTCATTCATTCATATTTGATATTAAAAATGAAAATAAAAATGTTGTAATATTCGGAACCCCTGGCGCATTGAAGTAGGGTTCTTCAACATCAGTTGCATTCATTTGCCCGACCCGTTTGCAATTTTAATGAAGCATTATACATTTCTCTTGTCAGATTTGTGACATATCCATATGTATAAACATTTATAATTCTCAAACGTCTCGTGATTTTTGATGATTGTCGATGATAACGATTTCCAATCCGTTTTCTATTAAAGACTCATATTTCCCTCAACGAACGAATGAAAAACGTTGTCGTTGCTGAATGTGATATATATTCGATTTGTGGATCCGTTGAATATTTCATGCCTTACCCTTCAGATGAAAACTATTTAATTTTGAAGGTTGTTGTTTCCGATTAGTTCTGTTCCCGACGTTGCTACACGAATTGAAGAACTTTCCTGACGAGTGAAATAAACTGACAGCTATTGAAAGAACAGCGATCTCCTTGAATGCTAACGCCACACTCACAAAGTTTTGATGATTTCAAGATTGTAGGTTAGAGCTTTGCGGTTCTTCTCTCCTTGCCAAATAGTTGTTTTTTCTCCGGAAATTGTCATTCCAGTGTCGTTGGATTTTTATCCTAATTGTTCTACTATCCACACTTTCTCGGTCGACTCCTGGGGTCATTTCTGCTGGTGTCGTTGCGTTTTGATATGGACATAATATAGCTTCAACAAATGTATGAGAGGCTATCACCAGTTTAAATCAAATTTAAGAAATATTGTTAGTGGAAACTCCTTACCCAAAAGCAACATTTAAAATAGGGAGGGTAAGGAAAAAATCTTCACATATATGACCATCTCAACAATTCCGATTTTAAACCTTCAAATATATGCCCAAGGTAACAATTTGTCGCCTTTTTTGCTGCGGAAATACTAGAAAATGGGAGGAGGAAGTAGATATATTTTATCTCCGCTGGTAATAGCCTGGTGGCCGGTGTAGGCCCAGAAAAACATGTTCGAGAACTCAACAACAAGCCGCCTGTTCTTATTCGCTTGCCCGTTTATTTATCCCGTTGTGTCGACAGAAATAAATGAGTGTACAGAATTCAATAAGCTCCATAGTTTCCTGATACACCACAGATTCATTGAGGCAATGACGGCTCACAGAAATTACAAACGATTGTTGAAAGGACAATTTAATATATACAGTGTGACATTATCATAATTCGTTGTATGAAATATCTACACGTGCGTGTCTGTGATCGTTAAGTAGGCTGTTGGAGAACTAGTGCATCCCCTTTGGTGAAATAAAGACATGTTACGACTATCAACTTCAGTGAGAAATGATTATTAGTTCAATTTACTCACATCAATGATAAGCAATACTGAGCGAAGATAATCTGTATACAACTATTGCTACATTTATGCACAGACAAACAACTGTTTCATCACAATTAGAAGGAGGTGCCCAATCTCCCCGCTACAAGACCTGCGTGTCCATACTGGGGCTCGAACTCGGGACATGCAGCACCAGAGGCTGGCACTGCAGTCGGATACGCTAACCACTCGGCCACGGCGGCCTCAACAATTCATTTCGCAACAATAATCAGGGCATCCTCATGTATTCGTAACAGCTTGGTATTTTGAAAATTATTACTGTTAATTACCTACAATTGAATTGGCAACATGATCAACATGGTCTTCTGTATCAGTACTCATGTTACATATTTCAGTTACCCAAAGTACGTATTTCTTTCATATGAATAGTATAAAAAAAACATTACAGGCCCAGTCAGACTGTAGTTACAATGAAGTCATGTTAGTACAGTCAACGCACTCGAGAGTGCTATAGACAACCTGATAGCACAGGCGAGCGTGTTAGAAATACACAATGTTAATTAGTTACGCATGCAAGTTTATTTTGCCAAAATATTTTAATCATTACACTCTCAATGAGTCATAAATAGGTTTAGCTGACAATGAGACAACTAGATTGCCCACTAAGCGGGGAAAGTTATGCACTGCCTGTTTTTTCATGGGTTCTTTTTCAGCGTGCATACACTACTCATAGAATGTTCGGTTCTGATGTTAAAGTTCACTGACGTTGATATCAACATACTATTGTAGTCTGAAGCTGAACAATTACTTGGTAGTTCTTGGAAAATGGTTTATTAAACACGTATTATATGTGAGTAATTGCAGATTTTTGAGAATGAAACCATAAACTAGATTTCATATCTTACGATAGATATCTGATTTTCGTCCTTGAAAGAGTGGCAATGAGTTTGCTAGCATATATTTTAATTTAACAAAAATGTATATATAACGTCTGATTATTTATCAAAAACTATATATATATTAGCGTTGTTTTTTTCTACACAAAAAATATGCAGATAATAATTTTTTCACCTTCCGATGATACTGTTATTAATGTTCTATCGATTTATTTTATTACCAAAGTGATTACTATAATCCCATATGGCAGGAATCTAATCGTCGTAGTGAATTATTCAGGAATTAATGATCAAATCCAGGAAAATCCACAATGACATGGAATTTTGACATGGATATTCCATTTACTCAACAAAATTATTTTAAACATCATGGAAGTCCAAGTATCTTTTCAGTATATTCTAAAACGGAATTTGGTTATTGCTGTGAAATGTTAATAGTTTAATCAATATCATGAAACGCTTCATGAATGTTTCAACGTATCACTTGCATTGAGTGACCTAATTCGTATCGGAATCACTCGTCAACCAATTTCATTGGAATTACAAATTCCCACGCGTTAAATAAGTTACTTTATCATATTCTACTCTCCAAATTGATGAATATGTGGGTCAAGTTAATTTTATCCCTTTGACTTGATGCAATGAATATCACATCTGAAGCTTCAGTTGAAGCACGTATCTTAGTTGAGTTGATGCAATGAAATGATATTGCATCTGAACCTTCAGTTGTAGCACGTATCTTACGAATGCAGATTGTTAACAAGGAGGGGAACCCTAGTTATTTGTGCATTTTTTATCTTCCAGTAACGAGGAGACCGATCCGACTGATGAAGGGGAGCACACGATAATAAAGACGTTGATCGGGGACAATGTTAGCGAGATAGCTTCATTAGGTTAATTGCCATTGGTTTTATTGTATAATAGGATAGTTCAAAAGCAGCGAACACCACAATTTGATTAGAATTAAAGAGGTATTGTGTATAATTCCAACATTACAACATTTGAGGTTAAATTCATTGATAAGAGTTTGACAAAAAGAAATCTTCTTGATAGAAAGCATCAGAGAGTTGAGATAAACAATTATATATATAGATATGTATGGAAATAACTCCAAAATA
>SDVV010009970.1:0-16457 GCA_016164225.1 Gammarus roeselii | reverse complement strand
AATGAATAAATTGTATTTATACAACTAGACCGCGTAGCTGTAAATATTGTGTTGTGTTGCGTTGCTTTCGGAGCTGAATTTGCCCGTGTAGCCACTGACGTTGTACTAATCTTGATGCTACCTGTACGCACTAAGGTGCGTACATATCACAGTTGATGTTCTAAAAAGAATGGAAGCGGAGGTCCGTTTCGAGTAAGCGTTTTTTCTTTTGCGCACCAGCGTGCTTCTGTTATTGCTAAAACTTTCACTTTTTTCTAACGTTGAAAGCGTTGTTTTGTTTTTTCCTCGCACACTTAGGCGTGCGAGCCTGCTTTAATCAATGATCGTCGAGCCCTACGGGGGAGCCTATTATGACTCACGTTGAGGCTCTGGTGGAAATGGGGATCAAATCAAATCAAAGCTCAAACAGGGCGATGAATATTATCGACGGTTGCTCCCTACGGGGGAGCCTACTATGACTCACGTTGAGGCTCTGGTAGAAATGAGTCTCAAATCAAATCAACATGCTCACGGTGTTGGAATTACTAGATCCCTGGTCACGCGGTTATTAGGTAAAATGAGCTCACAGATTACCAAATTATCACCATACTCTATCGAGATCGGTTCCCAATCATCAACTCCCATATAACATCCCACGATATGTAGTAACAAAGCGACAAAAAATGCTTGTTGTGAAACCCTCAGTTGGAGAACGGTAAAGCAAGTTTGCCCAATTGACCATCATTGTAAACACTCACTGATGAGTGCGCTGCACTCGCGACAGCTCAACGAGTTTTCTTAAATCCCACTTGCAATTTATTAAGCCTACACACTGACCTCACCTACCGGGAAAGATAATCGCTTACGATAAGCATACCGGCCTACGCGAAGTGGCGTAAATGTGAAGCAGCAGGGAACTGCTTTCTCCCCTTAGTGTACTTCGGCATGCTGATAAAAGAGCACATAAGCGATGATCATTTAGTACAGCTTGTCACAAACCTTTCACTTTTTTAAATATTATTCCTCTATTTACCATCGTGAATACGCGCCACCGTTAAAAACGTTAAAATCTTAATTTCGATATAGTTACTGTTTCCGCTCAGTCTGGTCTGCGATCATATCAGAATCGATGATCTTCGAGCCCTCCGGGGAGCTGGCGATGACTCACGTCAAGAGTTTCGGTGCTGAAAGATCCCTTGACCTAGGCCATCCTGAACACTTCCATAACCGAAACGTTAAAAGCAGCAGAGCTGTCACTCTAAATTGAACATCAGAAATACCATGACATTGTTGTTGAATCATCACCATTCCTGCGTGTGATACTAGTGTGTGTGCTGTCGGTGGGACTCGTGGGTCGCCTAAAATGTAGCTAGATAAAAGTGTTGTTGCCTAGTTCATCAGTTGAAGTAAAAATTTCCCTTTTCAGATGTTGGTTCATTTATCTAGGCATTCAGTGTCCCTGAAGAAGTGTATACTCTGAACTTAGTTCCCTACGTTCAGGAAATTATTTCATTGTGGCCGACTGGGCAGATTCATCCTTTTTTTGCGGGCCTGCATACGGTGCTGACGCCCTAGACCAATCAATACATTTTCCCCGCGGGTTAGAAATAGACGCTCTAGAGTAAACCGAACAGTTGCCCCTCGACGTAAAAATACGCAGCGTTAAGCTATGTTTTTGATTCTGTTGGAAAGGTTCCGATTGTGGCAGCCTACCATCCGACGGACTTTCCACAGGTCCGCAAAAATGGAATAACTACAGGGTATCAAGAACGATGCCCTCGATTCCTCATCGCGCACTCACATGATGTACAGTTTTATACTCCTGCTTCCGTGGTCATCTGATGAAAAGATTTTCTTCTGCAAATTCAATGTAGTTGTTTATATCTCGGTATCTATAAGAGCGTTCCTAATGCTTTTTGTCAAATTGTCGTGAGGTTAAGTTATGCGGTGCTTTAGTTAACACATGATTGCATCAACCGTAAAAATATTTTTAAAAATATACAAGGACTACACAAACAGTGTTTTACTATCCCGTCTATTTAATTTTCTTGCAACCCAGCTCTCCGCGACTTTCTTAGCGCTCCACTGTATTGCATCTCTCTCTATTAACACTTCATTTTAGTATTTAATTATTTCTTTCTTCGTGGGCTCTATTATTTATCTGTGCCTTTCTTTCATGGTGATCAATTTTCGATTAGTTATATAATTATGTATCGTCAGATGCCCGCAGGGGGCCCTAGGTGGACTATGCGGTGTATTAGTAAGTCTAGTCCGACCTACGGTGGGAGAATTTGAGCTCTCCCGGGCGCCTAATAAAATTCCTTGCACAGCTAGGCGTTTTGATGGCTAAATGGTGAAATAATGTTGCTGTTGATCTCGAGTAGAAGTCTTGAATGGCACTGTGCGTGGAGGGGACGAGGTGAATCGAGGCTGGTTGAGGCTAGTGGAGACGAGTCGACTTGCGAGGCGGTGAGTCGAGATGAACCGAAGCTGGTTGCGACTAAGTAACCCGGGAATGGGGGGCACTCGTGGGACCCGCAGGACTCGAAGGACCCGGGGGTTTTTGGAACCCGGGGGACTTGGAAAACCAGGAGGATTTGGGGGGACCCACTTGGACCCTTCGGGACACCATTGAGACCCTTTGGGGTCCCTTGAGAAACTTTGGGACCCGCTTGAGGCCCCTCTGAACCCTGGCACCCCTGCTTCCCACTCCCCACGCTGTAAAACCAATACACGAAAAATGTAAAAATGTGACATGCTTGAGTAGAACAATTAACTATTACAGTCCGCGGATTACTGGCACAGAGGACAAGGGCCGCGTCGAGGCTGGTCGAAGTGTGTCGAGATCAGTCGAAACATGTTGAGGCGAGTCGAGTTGGTCGCGACGAGCCGAGACTGGCCGAAATGATTCGAGACAAGCCGAGATGAGCTGAGACGAGGGGTCCCGGGGACTTGGGTTACCCTCCGGGATACCTACAAAGCCTACTCACGGACCCAACCTAACGTAAAAAGCTAATCGCTTTCGGAAAACACACCGGAATATACGAAGCTGTCTAAACCACAATCACCTGTGCAAGTGAGGTGGTCTCTCCACCCCATCACGCACAGAAATAACACATTTTACAAAGATGCGCATTACCTCTTTACTCTCTCGTACGCGAATATGCCACAATTAAAATATGTACTGACTTCATCTTGACATGACTAATATTTTCGCCCGCAAGGCCGTGCAAACTTACCTGAATCAACGACGGTCGCGCCCTACAGGTGAGCCTATTATGACTCACGTTGAGGCTCTGGTGGTAATGAGGCTCAAATCAAATCGTGCTGTAGCATGCCAGCTTATATGATGTCGGCCCACGTCAAAAGCTGCCGGCTAGTCCCATTGTGTCTACAAGGGCTTACAAGTGTAGGAAGACAACAACAGGCCTATTGACCCAAACTAGGTTGCCTTTTGATAGCAAGAGGATTAGATCGGAAGTAGAACGTCCAAGAGAGCTTCATGCGCAATTTCTGTTTAAAAACATCAAGAAAGGGAACGGTTTAGCTATTTATCGACAATTTATGTAGAACTTAACGAGCCGAGACTCAAACATTTCGATTGTATTACTGTTAGCCACCTCCGTCCCCCTTAAAGCTACTGGTTCTCGGGTCGCACGGGGTCACGATCCAACCGGGTGGGGTGGGGGGTGAACACTCTCCTTTCCTTTTGGACCCTTTTACTCTTCACTCTTTACTATCTCTCCTTCTCTACCATTTCCTGGTTATATTTTCACCTTGTTCACTCTTTTTACCTAGTTTGTTTTGTTGAAAGTGCATTAACTTATCTCTCTACTTCTATTGACAACTTTCCCATCGTTTTTTTTACTTCATTCTTTTTGTCGCGTTATTTTACATCTCTTTCTTTTTCATGCATGTTTTCTTAAATCTATACTCACCATTGGACAACTCTTTTGAACAACGGCTGTTACAACAACGGCAACGGTTACCGCAAGATGATGACGTACCTGCGTCACCATCTGGTGGACGCTCTTCAACACCGCCATCACCCGGCGGTCGCGCCCAAACAGTGGACGAAAAACCATCTCCATCCCAGGCTGGCTGATGGAGAGATGATAAGTCAACAGCAGCCTTCCCCCACTTCTGGTGGGGTGGACTTTGGAAAAAAGACACACGACCGTGACACGGGTGCGGTACATGCTGCTCCCGGACGAAAGCCCGGGAGAAGCCGCCGCAATCGTGTACGACCCCATGAACGATACATTGAAAATCAGAAAATACTTGAAAAAAAATTTACAAATGAAAACTACACTAAGCTTTTCACCGTCAAGGCGATCTCGGGAGGAAACCTGGCCGATACTAATACTATACAAGCTAATCGACAACTCAATCACCTGCACTGGGGAGACCCCCAAAGCGCATCAGTGAGCTTAAGAGTGGCTTCCCCCCCTGGTGGAGGTGGAAGATGAGGAGCAAAGAATGTACATTCAAACCCTAAGACAACTAAATAATATACCTGTAAAAGTTGATGAGCACCCTACTCTCAATTCGATTCAAGGAACAATATATTATAAAAACAGACCAAACCACTCCGACGACGATTTTCTTACTGAACTCGCGGATCAGCAAGTCACCAAGATATACAGAGTGAAACGACGGCGAAGCGGAGTTGAGGAGTACACTGGTGTCTACATCCTCACCTTCAAGCTCTGTTCTCTGCCTCCTGACGTCCAGATTGGCTGAACACAGTGCTCGGTTCGAGAATACATCCCTAATCCCAGACGCTGCTACAATTGTCAAAAGTTTGGTAATGGAAGTGATGCTTGCCGATCGAGGAACAAAAACATTACATGCTTCCGCTGTGGTGAGGATGCGCATGGCAATAATTGTGACCGACCTGCTAATTGCGCCAACTGTTCAGAGGACTATCCTGCATCATCACGTGAATGCTTCTATTGCAGACTAGAAAAGGAGAGACTCGCTGTTCAAGCTAGAGAACGCCTTTTCTACCCCGAAGCCAAGAGACAGGTAACCGCCAAATCTATCCGCCCGCTTGCTAGCTTTGCTGCAGTGACAGCGGGAACACATGTAACCAGGGTTCCTTCTAACCTACAACACGATGCCCTTCATCCTCCTCGAAATCGAGGAAGCCAACGACGAAAGTCATTTGCACTGTCCGGAAACTCGAAAATTCCGTTGAAGATACCTTCCCTCATTCCCACCTCGCCTCGTCCATCACTTGCTGATCGACGTGCAATGGGAGTCCCAGACCTGAATCTGGACGATGACCTGCCTTTATTGGAGGCAGCACCACATAAAGAAACGCTGCCACCTCAACGCGCTCCTCACCAGCCACACAAGACGAAAACCCAGGGTCTGTCACCAACGTTTAAACCCGCCTTACTCCAAGCTTAACCAAGATTACTAGATGTCATTCTGGTGCCTTTATTAGGGCATCAAATTCCCCTTTGCCTCTGCCTCGCTTAGCCGCTCCGGATTATAATCCTAAGGGAAATGCGTCGAACGCAGTATTGAGTGATACCCACCCTACCCCATCATCGCCTCAGGTCGGAGAAACTCGTTTGCCGCTTCCAGAGCTAAGCGCACTGGCTCCGACCAGGACGATGATGATCCAAACGAAGGTGATCCTTCGTCGACTCGTAGCCAAAAAAGAAGCTCCAGCGATACCCCTTCGAGCGTGGTCGACGGGCCGTGAGTGACATAGTCTACAAAAGCGATATATAATTAGACCCTACCAACTCAAACCTAGACCTTGAATTTCTCTGACCTAAACCACAATGACTAATACCCTCGTCCTTACCGTGCTAACTACGCTGAACTATTGAAATTAACCCAAACCCATAATCCAATGATATTTGTCTCCAGAAAACTCTCCTGGAGCTGTACAAACCATTTCTTCCCAGTGGATATAAAGCCCACTTCACCTCGTCCAACGCCAATGCTCGACCGGGCACTGGCCTGGCTACAATAGTTAATCAAGCAATCACATTTTGCTTCAATCCTTCTACAAACAACTCTGCAAGCTCAGGCCCACAGAATAGGCCTTAACTATTTGTAACCTATATATTTCCCCAAATGAACTTATTTCATGCACACTTCTTACTCGCCTGGTTGGTCAACTTCCTGGCCCCTACCTTCATGTAGGTGACCTTAATGCTAAACACCCCCTTTGGGGGGAGACACAGCTGATGGACGTGGAGGGCATTTTGAAGCATTCTTTCTGTCTTCTGATATTGCGCTCCCTAATACTGGAGAACCGACGCACTTCAATACCCAGACAGCCTCGTTATCGGCTAATGACTTATCCTTCTGCTCCCCAAACCTCTCCCCAGACCTTGCCTGGCAAGTGCTGGAGGAGCCTTACGGGAGTGACCACTTCCTCATCACCATCACTACTTTCCATCCTGAAGATACTTCTACCGCTCGCCGATACATGATGCGTAAAGCCAACTGGCAATCGTTCACCGCTTACACAACAACACCTCAGGATATATCCTGTGACGAGATGGTAGAAAACTTGACTAATACCCTCCTTCACGCTGCAGATTGCAGCATCCCTATAAACAAGGGAACGCCACGTAGAATTAGGACCCCCTGGTGGAGCGACCTGTGTGAATTGATTGATTTGGGCCTCATTTCCACCAGAGCCTCAACGTGAGTCATAATAGGCTCCCCCGTAGGGCGCACCTGTGTGAAATAGTATAATGGCAAAGGAAGCGTGCGTTCAATCGATACCGGCACACCAAAGCAGTAGCAGATAAAACTACGTTTAGGCGAGAAACGGCAAAAGCACGAAATACATACTTCCTATCAAGGAAGGAATTGTGGCAAAACTTCGTATCGTCCATTAATGTGAACACACCCATGTCTAAAGTGTGGTCCCGCATACAAGGAAATGACTGGTAAGTACTCTTCTCACCCCCCCCCCCCAACCCTAAGGATGATGGGAACGACCCCCACCGATCCGCAAGAAGTCGCTGAACTCTTTGCAACACATTACTCCTCCATTAGCTCGGATTCTGGGTACAGCCTGGCTTTCCGTATCATAAAGCGTATTGCAGAACAAAATGATCTGGACTTCTCCATAAACTCCCTTATACCTTACAATAACCTATCACGGTACGCGAAATCCTTGGTGCAATTCGCACCTCCAACGATTCTGCTCCTGGTGAAGAGCAAATCTCCTACGAGATGCTCCGGCACCTACATCCCTCTGCACTCACCTACTTGTCTTATTTACAACTCAGTCTGGTCTACCCACTCCTATCCAGATCGGTGGAGGGAGGCAGTGGTTCTGTCTTTCCCAAAACCTAGCCAGCCTACCGAGGAACTGTCCAGCTACCTGGAGAAGATTGTGATTGCCCGACTGACTCGGCACCTAGAAGCAAACTTACTCCTCTCTCCATTACAATTCGTATTTCGAAGGATGCAATCAGCGCAGGACACATTATTACGCATTGTGACTGATATCCAAGGGGCCTTGGACCGCGAGCAACACAATGTTTGCATATTCTTTGACCTTGAGAAGGCATATGATACAACCTGGCGTTATGGCATCCTCCGAAAGATTCACCGGATGGGTCTTCGAGGTCACTTAGCATTTTTCATCCTGAACTTCCTCCGGCGGAGAATCTTCCGGGCCAAAATCGGCAATCACCTTTCGGACATACATACCCAAGATGAAGGGGTCCCCCAAGGTAGCGTCCTTTCGTGTCCTCTATTCGCAATTGCCATTAATGGGATCACGGGGGTGATCCCTCCCTCCGTGAATGGGTCACTGTACGTTGACGACTTTATGATGTACGTATCGGCACTAGTTGTGTCCCAACTCCAACGTAAACGGCCTGGACAGAATCACGAGCCTTTAAAATATCTAAAAGCAAAACATGTGCACTTCATATCCATCGGTCTCGCACACACACAAAACCAGACCTCAGACTTTATGGAGAAATGATCCCTTTCCTACCTACAGTCCGCTTTCTAGGACTAATATTCGACCAGAAGCTAACCTGGAAGTACCGCGTGCAGCAGCTAAAGGTAGACTGCTTACAGCAATTTGTCATTCTTCGGATCGCATCGCACTTCGCTTGGGGTGCAGATAGAATAACATCATTACGCCTTTACCGCTCTGTCATCCGGTTCAATCTGGACTATGGGAGCGTGGTCTATGGCTCCGCGAAACCAAATATTCTCAAGACGCTGGAACCAGGTCACAATGCCGCTCTTCGAGCTTGTACTGGAGCTTTCCGCTCCTCCTCTATTGCCAGCCTTCTTTGCGAAACTGGTGAACCTAGTTTTGCCCTGCGACGAGAGCACATTGACCTCCAATTTTACTGCCATTTTCTAGCTCTTCCTACCTTCCCTTCGTGTACCACAACCCGACAGCGCCATCCTAATTTTGCTTTTCCTCGAGCTTCTCACAACGCAGCGAGCTCCTCGCTGCTGAGCTTGGACTACCACACATCATGGTGGACCCTCTCCCGAGAGATGCTATTCCCATCTGGCGCTTACCAGAAAATATGCTCTGCCCTCACTATTTTACTGGCCGAAAGGCAGATGTTGCACCCCAAAATCTTCGAGCTATTTCTATAGCCCACGCTGAGACTCATCACACGGGTAGCTCGAATATCTTCACTGATGGGTCAAACGACAACGACGCTGTGGGCTGTGCAGCGGTGCTCCCCGGGCGCGTCGTCACTAGGAATCTCCCGCCATCAGCGTCAGTTTTTCTGCTAAACTCCCGACCGATGCCGATGCCTTCTTGACGGCTGATACTCTTCCAGATGCCAATATTTCAATCTTCAGGGATTCGCTCAGTACGCTTCAACCCCTGGAGATCTTCAACAATTGCCACCCTGTTGTTTCAGCAATCTTGTGATGGCTTGTGCGACCGTCCTCCAGAAAGAAGAACGTTCGTTTGTGCTGCGTTCCAGGCCACTGTGGGGTGGTGGGAAATGAGCGGGCGGACGAAGCGGCGCGAAGAGCTGCAGCGGCGCCTGACCCAGCAGAACAGCGTGCACTCCCGTATAAAAACTTTTACCCAGCGATTAAAAAAGCTGTGCGAAATAAATGGAACATGGAATGGTCTGATGTTCCTATGATAAATAAATTGCGTACTATTAAAGACACACCCATACCCTGGGTCTCATCAAGCAACCGATCTCGACGGACTGAGGTAACTCTATGCCGATTGAGAATAGGACATAGCAGACTAACACAAAGACACCTAATGGAGGCGTCCCCACCTACTTACTGCATGGATTGTCTAGTTCCTCTTACAATACCCCATGTCATGGCAGAATGCCCCACATGGACGGAATGTCGACGCATATACTACCCCAGGAGCCGGTTCCTGGACCTTCTTATTATACTCCGCCTAATGCTTACTGAGTTTCTTCAGAGACAATTCAGTGCGGAAACACTTCTCAGCTACCTCCAAGAAAGCGGCCTCCAAACTTAAATCTGATCTGTTGTGAATTAATCATACTTAATCTTACTTACCAATTAACTATTCCGTCCCGGAGGACCACCGTTTTCTTTGCTCACTTTGAGTAGGACACATTTGTGACCTCTCCCAATATCCCTATGAACAGTAGTGACCTAAGCATGCCGTGAGCCGGAACAGTCCCGGAGACTGACGATGACTTGATGCCGAGGTAGGCTGCTGGATTGACGTTCGGTGACAGAAGGACATTGACTGCAGTGCACTAGAAAGCCTTGACACTAATATAATCTACCACCCCCGCTGGAAGTTTGTTCCATTCTTCGACAACTCTATACGTGAAAAAAAAGCGTGATGTCGAGTGAGAAACGTTTCCCAACGGTTTTGAATCCATTCTTCCTAATCACTCCGTTCGTATCTAGAGTGAAAAGGTTTGCTCGGTCGACGTTTTCCGTACCCTTCATAATCTTCCACACTTCGATCATGTCACCTCTGACACGACGTTTTTCTAGCGAATAAAGATTGAGTTCACGTACCCTGTCTTTGTACCATTTATTCTGCAGCGAAGGAATGAGTTTGGTAGCTCTACGTTGAACCTTCTCTAATTTAATAACGTCTTTTCTAAGATATGGAGACCAGAATTGAACGGAATATTCGAGATGCGGTCTACCAAATGCATTGTATAACTTGATCATACTGTGAGGATTTTTGTACGAGATGGTGTAGGATATCATACATAGCATTTCGTTGCCTTTCTTGGCAGCATCGTTACATTGCTTGCTACTTTTTAAGGCGTTACTGAAGATGACTCCTAAATCTCTCTCTTCAGTGACAGGAATGAGTTTCTTTCCGGACATTGATTATTCGTGCTTGAGGTTAAGAGGACCTAAGTGCATAACTTTACATTTGTCTACATTAAATTTCATTTGCCACTTTTCTGACAGTCAACAATTTTGTTCAAGTCTAGTTGGATCTGCTGGCACTCTAGTGCGATTTACACTTTTCCCCCTAATTAGTATCGTCTGCAAACTTGCTAATGTTTGAAAGTACGTTGCTATCGAGATCGGTAATGAATATTGTAAAGAGAACTGAACCTGGCACGGATCCTCGAGGCAAGTTCTTGTAACATTACCCCAGGAGGAGGAAGCGTCATTAAGTACAACTCGCTGCCGTCTGTCCGTAAGCTAGCATTCTATCCAATTGTTAAGCTCGCCTCGCATACAGATGCTGTGCAATTTACTAACTAGGCGCTTGTGAGGGACTTTATCAAAAGCTTTTTGTAATTCAAGGTAAACGATATTGATTGGAGATCTTGTGTCGTGGATTTCGATTGTATTCTTGAAAATAAGTAGCAGATTCGTAAGACCGAAACGGTTGTGTCTAAAACCATGCTGAGAGTAGCCAATCAATTTGTTTAATTCTAAGAATTCTGTAATTTTATCCGTTATCAAACTTTCCATCAATTAGAGATGAAGTTTGATAAATGTTCGTCAAGTTTGTTTTTGTCTCTTTCAGAATTTTGGGATAAATTTGGTCTGGACCTGAAGATTTTGTGACTTACAATTTATCTATATATTTAATATCTTCGGTGGGGGAAAAGTTCATCGTGCTGAGGGGTTCAATTCTTCTTTCGCTATGATATCCTCAGGATTATGAATATCCTGATTCTCTAACGTAAATACAGAACAAAAGTTTTTATTAAGTAGGGCACTCATTTGGATGTCGTCCGTTTCTAGCTCACCAACATCGTTCTAAAGAGGACCAATTACAGATCTTGATATTTTTTCCTCGAAACATAACTAAAAAATTGTTTCGAATTAATTTTGGTATTGGCGGCAATTTCATTTTCATAATCTTTCTTCTTACGTTTTTGGGCCCTCTGTAGATCTATTCTGCTGATGTTGTATTCCTTTTTTGCTACGTCGTCACGTGGATGTTTCTGTTTTATCGAGTGCTTTGCTTTCTTTCGTGACTGAAGGCGCTGCAGTTCTCCTTTCCAGTACTTAGGCTGATTGACTGGTGTTCGGCTGTTTTTGCTCGATATACTCAAATTCAATATTTTTCAAGTGCAGTCAAGAAATTGTTAAGCGATTGGTTGACATCTTGTCCGAGGGTTATATTAGCTGACGCTTTTAACTCTTTTAGGCCATCAAAGTAAGCTAATCTAAAGTTAGTGACTTTTTCAAAGTTTGTGGACGTTTTCAACTCAAAATCTATCAAAAAGCGGATACAGTTGTGGTCACTAGTTCCGAGTGGTTCTCCCACTTCGACGTTCGTGACATGAGAGTCGCTTGCACTAAACAGGAGATCAAGAATATTGCTACCTCTTGTAGGTGTCTTCACCATTTGGGTCATGAACTTATCGTCGGCAAAATCAATCAGACGTTGGCCGGTGGCAGTGCATTCGTTTGTTTCCCAATCAATGTCAGGGATATTGAAATCTCCGAGCAGAATACTGTGCTGTGTTGTGACGACATCGACGAGGGTGTTGTACAGATCAAAATCATCTGCAACCTTGATTTTTGTGGGACGATAGACGAGAGGGATTTGCCATATTATATGTTTACCAACTACTTTGATTGATACTATGTCGTGTCTGCTGCTTGGAATAGTGACTTCTAGTATTTGTAGGGTGTTTTTCATAAGAAAAAGCAATCCACCGCTCTCTCGGCCTTGTCTCTCTTTATGAAATAGTGAGTAACCGGGGAGAGTAAATTCGCCTGAATAATGCCTGGTAATCAATTTCATCCACGATCCCCTTATTGCTATTATGTCGATACTTTCATTGATTGCAAGGATACTTTTGACATTGGTTAGCATGGTTTCATACCTTTCCTATGTCGATTCCGTCTGTGACACGTCTTTAACTACGACTTGTAGTATATTTCATTTGGAAGAATGAATCTTTTCCTTTTTGCTTCTGCCTCCGACCTCTTCGATTTTCAAGTCTACTTTGCCGAGTCTTTTCAGTTGAATTTTCCCTTTACGCTGCTCTGATTTGAAGGTGGTGACATTGTAGTCACCAATCACAATACTTCCTCTGTATTCTGAGAGTCAAATTCATCGGGCAATACATCAAATCGGTTACGTGTGTTGGGTCGTATGTGGTAAGGTTGTGGCACAACGTGTGTTGCACTGTCGCAGCGTGGCAGTAGAGTATATGATCCATAAACGGCCCTGTAAAGGAATATGATAGGGATAAATAGAGTTAGTTTTTGGGGGATAGGGGTTGGCCGGAGTTCGCGGTGGAAGGTAGGGCGCGACTGGAACTGGTTTTGACGCGTGAGTCGGGTAACGGGCGGAAGGGGGGGGGGAGGCAGAAGGGGCGGACGGACTGACAGCTTTTGGATTGTTTGTTTGTTATTAGGTTATAGGTGTTAATAACTTATAAATGTTAATAGGGTATATAAATAGAACGTTTACATGAAGATATTTGCATTTCATTGCTGGGAATACAGTGTTGCAATTCCATTGCAAGTAATGTTGCATTTATGCATTTTCAATGCTAGTCCTCTGAATGCTTAGGGTATTGATAACATACATTCATGAGATTTTTTTATTGATAATAAACCTAACAGTTACCTAATAATGAATTTTTCAACATTGGTATCATTTCTACGTCATTCGCTGTTGGAGAACCGCTCGATTATCTTTCTGACGGTATATTCTGACATAGATAATACGCAAAGTAGAGGCAGTAAGCTCCACAGACCAACGTTTGATCACTTTTTTTGCATTTATATTATAATACGATGCTATATTTCCTTCATATATTTTTGGATTAAACTCAAACGAATCAAAAAAGTAGTGTTTGTTATCGTTTTTGAATATTAGGATCCAATGACCCCTTTTATTAGAATCGATTTTGATGTCAACAATCATGCACCGTTCATTGGATGAATTGGCATTCTGTTTTCAGCAAAAAACCCTATATAGGCACATTTCATAATTGGATCGCTCATGGATATTTTCCATTTGATTATTATCCATGTTTACTGTAGATAGTTGGGGAATATCCTCCTTGCCGAATTTATTTGGATGACACCGAGTGTATAACCCACCAGGAACAAGATCTTATTCGCAGTGGGTGGATTTTCACAATTCACTGTTATACGTATGTTTGCTCTTTTTTTCTAGGTTAATGACATCTTCAGAGTCGGTTGGCCTGGTATCTATAACAAATATAGTTATTTCTGCCGGGAAATTTTGTCTTGTGATGCGTCCCTAGAGCCCAAAGTGTTTAATGGTAAGCTTGGGCGCTCTCTCTGGGAAATGATAATCTAATGTTCAAACGCAGTTTCCGTTTACATCGAAGACAACGTTTGTGATGGATTGCGATCATATGCTCCGTTATGTGCCGCTTGATTAATGAGAAACAGGGCTAATTTATGTGGAACAAACCCGTTGAATGGGGAATCAATGGATATGGAGTTTTGACTGGTTGGAAACACGCTTATTTCGACAAAGGGCGATCGAACAGGTATTCAATCATGTCATGGTTTTTTGTGAGCGCTTTATTTAGAGCAAGCAAAGCTGAAGAAAATGGTATAACTTCTTCCCCATAATTTGCATGAATCAACTGAATAGATGTATTGTTCATTCTCGTGTGTTAGAAGAACGCTACTAGGTTTTACCAGCTCCAAGCGTACATTTACGCTGACATTATCCAATAAATAGCTGTTGCTACCGGAAACATCAAAGTTTAGTGGTCCCATCATATGTATATCATGACGTACACTTTCTTGAATCCAAGTCTCATTTTCATTTTGATTAGCAAAATTCGCAGCGACGATGGTATCTGGAATGGGTGTTTGCAGTGATTTATACATCATATTCAGCTTTTTATTATTTAGGTCGGAGCTCTTCATGAATGTATAGCCGTTGAGATTATTTAGTTATCCTGTATAACTGTTCCCTTCACACTGAACACCATTTAGGATTAGAGAGTGACTTTGGAACATGCGATGAAAGTCTAAGCCACAATGATTAACTATTATATACGGTGTATATTACCTCACCCAGATGATGAATCCTACCTCAACATGGAAGGTGAATGGTCAATCAATAAATGATGGCGATTTATCTTACCACCGATCTTGTAATAGATGAAAATAAAATAATCGTGTACTTGAACTCCTGAGGTGATCTCATTCATGAAAAAAATCATATACTAACATAACAGCCATACCGAAAATATCCGACATGACACACTGTGAGTTCATGCCTAATAAAGTAATAATACTACGGTATCCGTTCAAATCTATACGAAATTCTTAAGCCTAACTGATGCTATACTTCTAGTAGGACAAAATTAATGCCCACTGTGTCATAACAACGAACTCGACAATGCTTTACTAGGTCACTTCTCAGCAATCTACCATTGATATATAACAAATTTAGAGGTAACCCCCAGTCATGGTACAAAACCTCAGACATACCACGCATCTGTTTACTCCATCATCTCTGAACAACGTCGAGCAAAGTCACATCCTGGACATAACCAAGAATCTATACACAGGTACAGTGGTCAAGAATGGGCCTGACATGAGTCTCGAATAGTGTGTGGCCATAAAATTCAGGGCTTCTGTTCACTGACGACCGAAGTAAATCACTACAACGATCAGCAGCTTGTCGCATAACCTTTCTAACAAACCCATGAAACTTCAAGCCAACATCCACATAAAACTTGAAAAATCACGTTGAACGTGAAAGAACTCCAAATGACCACCAAAGAGTGTAAGCCGCCTCTAGACCAGGACCCATAATTCAGTAAATCGTCTTCTAAAACGTTAAACTACACACTTGCAAGGGATCAAGGACGAAATTCCACAGAGACACTGTACGGATTTGCACCTCTTAAACCTGCATTTCAATGATTATCGTGGGAAAAATCATATAACAATGATAAAATAACTACGTAATTCTCTACTCTGCTCTAATTTACATTAAAATTATAATACACTAGGGTAACCATCATAGTAAATCGGTCTACTTATACAAATAAACGTAAACGTAAACGCAACGAGCTTTTGCCTAGGGCACTCTCTAACTCCTCGTTAATATTGAAGTATGGTCCTACAATAAACATACCATAAGCTAACAACAAGACCAAGTTTGAAACAAATCGAAACTTCTATATCTATAATATCCACGTCAAACGTTGTACCAAGATGTAAAAAAATATATATCAAACACTAAAAATACACAACTTGTAACTCAATTATACCCGAAATAATGTGATACTTGCAAATACAATCGTAATATATCTTTATATTCCGATATTGCATAAAATTCCCAATACCTTGCATCGAAGATGGAAACTGTTCAGAGAACATACAAAACTGAAAGACACATACTAAAATTTTCGAGTTATAATAAAGCAAGAAGATCAATTCTCTACCGTGCCCAAAACATTCATTGGAAACCATGATGTACGAGAAAGAAAATAGCATGTAACCAGCCAAACAACTAACGTGAATAAGTTGCCAAGACATGCGAGCAACGTACGCTGAAACCTGTGGCAAATGATGTGGAATACTTCTACACGAACGCACTAAAGTATATACAAATCTGATGAAGTTATCCTCCAACTCAGTCCAAAACCGGGGTAAATTAAATCTTTAAACTTGGGGTGGATGGATGCTTATTCATTTTATAGATCATTAACACTTTATTTTAGTATTTTATTATTTATTCTTGCTTGGGCTCTATTATTTTTCTCTGCCCTTTTTTCATGGTGATAAATTTTAAATTTGTTATCATTATTATTATATGTAACGAGGTTGGTTGAGAGAAGGTGACCCAGGGAGAGGAGGTACTCGTGGGATCCGCGGGACTCGAGGACCCGGGGTTTCGGGAGCCCGGGGGACTTGGGAGACCGGGTGGATTTGGGGTGGTCCACTTGGATCTTTCTGGGGCCCTTTGGGACTCCCTTGAGACCCTTTGGGAGCCTTTTGAGAAACTGTGGGACCCTATAGAGGCCCATCTGAATCCTGGAACCTCTGCTCCCCCTCCC
>SDVV010009969.1:0-16458 GCA_016164225.1 Gammarus roeselii | reverse complement strand
CATGCACCTGTGCTGATTAGCACTCATGCACCTGTGCCTGATTAGCACTCATGCACCTGTGCTGATTAGCACTCATGCACCTGTGCTGATTAGCACTCATGCACCTGTGCTGATTAGCACTCATGCATCTGTGCTGATTAGCACTTATGCACCTGTGCTGATTAGCACTCGTGCACCTGTGCTGATTAGCATTCGTGCACCTGTGCTGATTAGCACTCGTGCACCTGTGCTGATTAGCACTCATGCTCCTGTGCCTGATTAGCACTGATGCACCTGTGCCTGATTAGCACTCATGCAGCTGTGCTGATTAGCACGCGTGCACCTGGGCTGGTTATCGCCAGATTTCTTATGTTGGGCTTAGCTATGCATCTGCAGTATATCTGACGATAATTCTTTACTACAAATAAAACCTGGCATCTCTGTTGCTTAACGTAACATCAGCCACTTTGTGATGGATAAACACCATGAGTATCATTTAGAGAATTTAAGTAAATGAAGGGCGTATAAAGACAATGTTTGAAAAACCAACTTATAGATGAACATAATTTCATGACTACTTTCGTTTTCTTTGAAATGCAAACACAGTCCCTTTATTTTGAAAAAGAACGGAGAGCTGCTGCACAATAATTGACATGTTGCAAGCGTCAGTTTCTTTCATACTACCCTCCTGACAATGCTTCATCCATCATTGTGCATGGCACGCAAAAATTACACCATTCCTGCACGAGCTCTTCTTTCTCAGTTGATTCAAATCCGTCAATTTCTTTTCATCCTGGACATGGACTTTGAGAGCAGCGTTTCTCAAGATGAAGCAAACACAGAAGCATCTTCAAGTTTCCTGAGTGGAGAATATTTGCCGGGCTGATGCTAAAAATACACTAGGGCGTGCAGTGTGTAGCAAATTCTGTCACTCGCGTTTATGCTCTATTTCAACCTTTCTTCCCCTGCGGGAACTGGTTCAAAAAGACGGGACGTTGAGTCAGGAAGGTCGTGGGTGCCATGACACTCTGTGACCTCTCTTTTATGAGCGTAGGACGTGGGGCAAGGAAAGATGAGAGTACCGTAACACCCTGTAACCTCGCTTACAAAAGGACGGGGAGGGTCATGGGTACCACGATACCCTGCGATTTCTCCTTCAAGAGGAAAATGCATGTGGGAAGGAGGGCAGTGGGTACTACGACAGCTTACGACCTCTCTCTTACAAGAGGAAAGTGCATGTGGGAAGGTGGGCAGTGGGTACTATGACAGCTTGCGACCTCTCCTTCAAGAGAACAGGACATGGTTGAAGGAGTATCAAATTTCCTCTGCTCATTTTTCTTGAAATTAATGGTCTAATGTAATGCTTGCATCTGTCTCCACATATTAAAAAGTGGAGAGTAAAGGATGTCTTCCAACATGTCCATCGGTTGGTCTATACTCTTCAACCTTAGTTTTAAGTTAATATTAAATTCACCCAGGTAGCAAATGTTGTCTTCAGAACAGCTCACGCTGACGAAGACTTGGTACGTATCATCTGTGTATTCTGATATTTCTGTTATTCGGTCAACATGTCATTATACCTAAATAAATTTTAAATCCTTAAAAAAAAAATTAAATCCTTAAGGAGTGCCGGGGTACCCCGACATTCCATGACCTTTCCTACAAGAAGACGGGACATGGGGGAAAGATGGCATTTGGTGCAATGACACCCTGTAAACTCTCATTCGAGAGGACTGGACGCGGGGAAAAGAGTGTCATTGGTACCGGGACACCATGCGTCCTCTTCTCACAAGGGGTAATTTATTTGAAATCTGACTGTATTCACATACTTTTTGATTTATGTAGTATGCATTAAGATGCAGTGTCGTATCCAACACTGGGGATGAAGAGCTTGCCATGCCATGCCTAGCACATCAAGATCCCAACGAGGTTTTGCACCTTTCGTATATGAGGTCATTAACTAACTCCTTATAATATACATAGCAGAATTATATCACCTAGACTTGCATGTAGTCAATTCTCGCCTCTGCGATGGTGACGACAGATTTGTGCACGGTCGTAAGGGGTTAGGCTAGCTTTCTGTTTCAGATTCGGTAGGAACATAATTTGGTATGTTGAGCCGAGTTTCTGCATTAGTGGTCCATTGAATAACATTCCCTGAAATATCTTTGTATTCCCCAGGCTATGTTTGACCGCACATGTCAAACGATGTTCCTGAGCCCTCGTGAGGATTTGATGTCTTTTCTACTACTGAGGTGGTTTCGAATCGGATCAATCCAAACACTCGTCGCAACTTCTCGGTGTGGTTTATTGTCATTTACTCTACCGCCTTTGCCTCGGGCTTCTGATTACCAAATTTCACGTAAGATTGGTTCCCTCACTCATGAGGGAAATCGTCTGGCGTTAGACAAAATGCAATGCAGAAGTAGTCACTTTCTGAGTGGAAGGTTGATTGAGGGGCTGCGGAGCCGAATAATATAACTGCATTCTCGTTCTCGTAGGAATAACATGAACGGCTTATGTAGTTGTGCGACTTCTCAGTCAATCTATTTGAATGAGATACCAGCGTCGCAGCCCATCTATTTAAATGTGGTACCAGCTTCTCGGTCCATCTATTTGAATGAGATACCAGCTTCTCAGCCCATCTATTTGAATGAGGTACCAGCTTCTCTGGCCATCTATTCGAATGAGGTACCAGCTTCTCAGCCTATCTATTTGAATGAGGTACCAGCTTCTCCGCTCATCAATTTGAATGAGGTACCAGCTTTTCAGCCCATCTATTTGAATGAGGTACCACCTTCTCAGCCCATCTATTCGAATGAGGTACCAGCTTCTCTGGCCATCTATTCGAATGAGGTACCAGCTTCTCAGCCCATCTATTTGAATGAGGTACCAGCTTCTCTGGCCATCTATTCGAATTAGGTACCAGCTTCTCAGCCCATCTATTCGATTGAGGTACCAGCTTCTCTGGCCATCTTTCCGAATGAGGTACCAGCTTCTCAGCCCATCTATTTGAATGAGGTACCAGCTTCTCAACCCATCAATTTGAATGAGGTACCACCTTCTCAGCCCATCTATTCGAATAAGGTAACAGCTTCTCTGCCCATCTATTTGAATGAGGTACCAGCTTTTGAGCCCATCTATTTGAATGAGGAACCAGCTTCTCAGCCCATCTATTTGAATGAGGTACCAGCTTCTCAGCCTATCTATTTGAATGAGGAACCAGCTTCTCAGCCCATCTATTTGAATGAGGTACCAGCTTCTCAGCCCATCTATTTGAATGAGGTACCAGCTTCTCAGCCCATCTATTTGAATGAGGTACCAGCTTTTCAGCCCATCTATTCGAATGAGGTATCAGCTTCTCAGCCCATCTATCCGAATGAGGTACCAGCTTCTCAGCCCATCTATTTGAATGAGGAACCAGCTTCTCAGCCCATCTATTCGAATGAGGTACCACCTTCTCAGCCCATCTATCCGAATGAGGTACCACCTTCTCAGCCCATCTATTCGGATGAGGTACCAGCTTCTCAGCCCATCTATCCGAATGAGGTACCAGCTCATGAATGACAATTTCAATGCTACGAGGGATAAATAAATATTCGCACAAGCTCCCACTGACTCATCACAAAAAGAAGTAATGGAATAGATCAGTTTAGCAGGTAGCCGCTGCATTTTGTATCCGAAGTGAACACATCATTTCCATTACAAAGGAAATGGCCATCGGCTCATCTCAATATAAAACGGCGTGCTACGACCAAAACTGCCACTTGTGTTTGTACGTTGTTGATATCTGTTGGAAGGGTGTTGGGAATAAGTTCAATCAAGTAAGGAATGACATTACAGATGACTGATCCCTGTCCAGGAATACAGGAATAATAGATAACTGATCCCTGTCCAGGAATACAGGAATAATAGATAATAGATTACTGATCCCTGTCCAGGAATACAGGAATAATAGATTACTGATCCCTGTCCAGGAATACAGGAATAATAGATAATAGATTACTGATCCCTTTCCAGGAATACAGGAATAATAGATTACTGATCCCTGTCCAGGAATACAGGAATAATAGATTACTGATCCCTGTCCAGGAATACAGGAATAATAGATAATAGATTGCTGATCCCTGTCCAGGAATACAGGAATAATAGATATAGGAATAATAGAATAATAGATTGCTGATCTCTGTCCAGGAATCACGACACTTATGAATAATTTGATTATAAGAGATTGATGACTTGAGGCAATTGTTCCCAATAAATGCATCGATGTGCTTCACTGGCCAATTTATTACCATGACGGATTCGATCTTTATTAAAACACATGAATGATACATGGTCAGTTTACGAGTAATCATTAGCGACACGAAGTTTGTTCATTAAACTAACCAGTTTTGATTTAGCCTGTATTGTAAGTTATATGACATTGATTATTCTGAGGTAAAAATAAATGAGACGATTGTAAAAAAATTATGGAATTGTTTTTAGTGTTGTTTCCCGAAACTATTCTTCATTTTTCAACTCGATAAGTACAGTCTGAAAATTTTCCGACACATGCATTTCAAAGAATAACATGCAATGAGCAAGTACCCTACAACTACACAATACATTTACCACACATTTACATATATCTTTCCCCAACTGTTTTTTTATAGCAATGAAATATTCAACAAATTCGAACGAGGCATTTGAGGTAAACATCAGGCTACTTTGATGCCTGGAATACCCAACACATTATTCGTTGCGTCTAGGCCTAGCTATTCACAGATGATGAGAGGCCTACGATGGGTTGCAGGATAAAACAGGCCGAAAGGCTCTCTGGGCCGCCGTATTGGTACTGCTTGGAATAATGTTTGCTTAGGAGGGGGCGCCGCTCCCTAAACAGTGCATGGCCTGAGTCCCTTCGGGATAGAGGAATAGGCGCGTAGACACAAGTTTCTCCAAGAGTGGTGGGGGCTTGCAAGTGTTTACAAGTGTAAGAAGACAACAACAGGATTTTTCTACCAAACTAGGTTGCCTTTTGATATAAAGATTAGTTTTGAAGTAGAACGTCTAGGAGAGCTTCATAGGTCGGAGTGATTTCTGTTTCCGAAAAAGGTTGTAGTAGGAGATAGCTGGCAACGATGACACTCGAAACAACTCAAATTCGCGCCTGAAGAGGAGGCCGCCGACCCACAATGTTGACTTGCGATTGTCTCAGCTCTATTTATTTTTAAACCAATACCGACCGGTGTCATTGCTAGACACCGTTATGCAACGAGCAGGTACCATGCCGGGCATCTGTTTTACTGCGCTAGACACCGTTATGCAACGAGCAGGTACCATGCCGGGCACCTGTTTTACCGCGCTAGACACCGTTTTACAACGAGTAGGTTCCATGCCGGGCATCTGTTTTACCGCGCTAGACACCGTTATGCAACGAGCAGGTACCATGCCGGGCACCTGTTTTATCATGCTAGACACCGTTATGCAACGAGCAGGTACCAATGCCGGGCACCTGTTTTACCGCGCTAGACATCGTACTGCAACGAGCAGGTACCAATGCCGGGCACCTGTTTTACTGCGCTATTCACCGTTATGCAACGAGCAGGTACCAATGCCGGGCACCTTTTTTACCGCGCTAGTGCCATTGATTGGCACTGTTTTGACCTTGCGGTTGTCGATGCCAGACATGGTATTGTTTCCAACGAACCCGCCGGTGAACGTGCCGGAAGCTATTGAACAGCGATTCACGTAGAATTTGTCGAGCCATAACCTACACGTGGGGGGGGGAGTCGTGATTTGAATGATTAATTTAAGAGATAGTTATTAAACGTGAATCTCTTGACCTTGAGTGTGCTACTTTCATGGGGAGAAGGCTACGGTATGGTATGATGTGTGATGTTCATTTCCTCGTGTGGGCATGAGGTGAAATGGTCATGGACATCGTTTGAGCATGAGGTGCAATAGTCATGGAAATCGTGCTGGCATGTGGTGCAAAGATCATGGTTCAATGGGATTAGCGATGCAATGGTCGTGGCTTCATAAGTGCATGAGGTGCAATGGTCATAGCCTCGTGCTGGCATGAGAAGCAATGGTCATGAAATCATGTCTGCATGAGGTGCAATGGTCATGGCCTTGTATTGGCATGAAGTGCAATAGTCATGACGTCATGTGGGTATGAGGTGCAATAGTCATGACGTCATGTGGGTATGAGGTGCAATGGTCATGACGTCATGTGGGTATGAGGTGCAATAGTCATGACGTCATGTGGGTATGAGGTGCAATGATCTTTCCCTTTTGTTAGAATGAGGTGCAATGTTATAACCCTTTTGTCAGCATGAGGTGCAATGATCTTACCCATGTGTCAGCATGAGGTGCAATGATCTTACCCTTATGTCAGCATGAGGTTCAATGATCTTACCCTTGTGTAGGCATGAGGTGCAATGATCTTACCCTTGTGTTAGCATGAGGTGCAATGATCATACCCTTGTGTAGGCATGAGGTGCAGTGATCTTACTCTTTCGTAGGCATGAGGTGCAATGATCTTACCTTTGGGTTGGCATGAGGTGCAATGATCTTACCCTTGTGTAGGCATGAGGTGCAATGATCATACCCTAGTGTACGCATGAAGTGCAGTGATCTTACTCATGTGTAGGCATGAAGTGCAATGATCTTTCCCTCGTGTCAGCATGAGGTGCAATGATCTTACCCTTATGTCAGCATGAGGTTCAATGATCTTACCCTTGTGTAGGCATGAGGTACAATGATCTTACCCTCGTGTCAGCATGAGGTGCAATGATCATACCCTTGTGTAGGCATGAGGTGCAGTGATCTAACTCTTGTGTAGGCATGATGTGCAATGATCTTACCCTTGTGTTAGCATGAGGTGCAATGATCTTACCCTTGTGTTGGCATGAGGTGCAATGAACTTTCCCTTGTGTGAGCATGAGGTTCAATAGTCATGGATTCATGTGAGTAGTGCAATGGTGATGACTGTGAGGGTGTGATTCACACCTAATGATCACGGCCTGAAGCTTACGTGAGGTGCAATGGGTGGCTTGACCTTCGTGCATTATTAATTGTAAGCAAAAAACTATTCAATGAATAAATGAACATGATTTTACAGTGAACACGTATACCTTTTTTATACAGTTTTTCATACAGTCCTTCATATATTTCTTCATGCAGTTCGTCATACAGTTCTTTATAGTTCTCCATACAGTTCGTCA
Source organism: Gammarus roeselii (assembly GCA_016164225.1). NCBI lineage: Eukaryota > Metazoa > Arthropoda > Malacostraca > Amphipoda > Gammaridae > Gammarus > Gammarus roeselii. The sequence continues at coordinate 9,268 of SDVV010009969.1, read as the reverse complement.
TACAGTTCTTTATAGTTCTCCATACAGTTCTTCATACAGTTCTATATAGAGTTTTCTATATAGTTCTTTATTCAGTTCTTCATACAAATTTTCATGCAATTCTCCGTACAGTTCTTTATACAGTTCTCAAAATGCATATTAAACGTTTCCAGGTCGTTATCACATGGAACTTGCAAATAATAGTTTGTATTGCAATGAATTTGGCAGGAATAGCATCGGTTTAGTTGGTACAAAAATTGATCTTGAGACATACTGTGAAAAGCATATAGGCAATATATGTCATAACAGAACCATTTATAAAGAAACATTAGCATGAACAACTTTTCCCCATATACTAGACAACAAATTTTGTTGCAGTCATCATTTGCTATATTTTTGTTTACGAAGATAGTCTTTCGAGTTTATAGTGCAGGATCATTATTCTTCGTTTAGTCAATGAAATGATGTTAAAGTTTTGTACAGATTGGATATATGATCGACAATCAAGTTTAGCAACATCTCTGCAGAATCAGGACTATTTATTATATCAAACAGCTAATTAATTTATTGTTGAACAGCCTTGAAACTATGGGGGTAACTGCATCTGAGTGTACCAATACCATCTTGTGCGTATTGAAATTCTTTCTTGTTATTTTTGGTATGGATACCATGGAATAAGTTTTGAAGTTATCCCACATCATGTCTCACCTGCTCATGTTTATAACTCATGTACATTTGGAGAATGAGAAATAAATAGCCTGTATTTTCTGTCGAATGGTCACTAGTCTAGATAAAATAATGATTTGTAGGGTGAAATTAAAGTATTATTATCTTCGCTTACGAAAAATATAATTTGTAATGGGGCCAGAGTCAGGAACATATATGCTCGTACGTCTGCTGCTTGGCTGCCAATACTAGTGTTGTGTTCGAGAACCACCAGTTTTTCAAAACAACAGCGGTTTCAACACTCTCAAGGGCAATGGGTACACGCTCTATTCCATGTTTATTTCAGTTGTTTCTAGACTACGAAGCAATTTAATATTATTCTAAACTACCAACAGCAGTTGAGTAAAGTTTTTGACGTCATCTTAAATGTACCAACAACGAACAATGTGAGATACAATCGAGAGTACGACTACCATGCAGTAATAAAGGTGTCAGTACCCTATAATTTTCTCGCGTAAGTTCCAACTTGAGAGAACACGTAAAATAGGTTTGTAGTAGGTACTAGGTTCCCGAAAATAACACACTTTGAGCTTAAAACACATTTGTCAATATCGTCAATTGTATCCCAATCCTAACACATCATTGCTTCCTTCTGTATTTGTTTGATACGCATCGCGACGATTTCAACACATTAAAAATCCTGAACACCGTTTCCATCATTTTTAGTAAAAGTCGTTTCCACTAGTTCGTTGGCGGCAGAGTTATTATTCCGTCAGCAAACATGCAGGAGACGGTTACTAATAACTTAAAGAATAATTGGTGATCGCTGCTTAGAACAATACAGTAAAATTTAGCCTGCAGTGATTTGTAAACGATCTCACTTTTCCTTTGTTACGTTCGAGATCCCAGTGATACAATTTCGTTTTATCTACACACTCGTACTGTTATTATTAAACGGATCCTTTCTATCATGCTCATGGCAGTGTTCAACCTCATTTTACACAATTAATTATTTTGGGAAACGTTTACACCTATATCTTGGGTAGCTATTGGGTTCAATTTACGTGCGTGAACAACCCTGACTTTATAACTAGACATTTCGAAATGCGGATACATCACTACTAAATAGTTTTCTGTGTGAAAATCTAGCACGTGGAACTCAATACTCCCACCATCACGTCATCGCTTGGAATTTGAAATGTTCCAGTAATGCCGTTGCCTCAACCATTCTCCGTTACGATAGCTACAGTTGGCAATGGTTCACTGGCCCCGCTTGTATGATAATTTGAGCTGAGGAGGAGACAGGGGATGACGGAGGGAGAATAGAAATCCCACTTGCGACTTACAGTGCAGTGCCATATTGATAGACTATGAACATTTGTGCTGTTTGGTTCTGATCTCGAAGAGCTCTGACGTCACAACGACGAGCGCCGGTGATATTTTTATTAATATTATTTAGGCATTTATTTCCATCGTCTGGCAGTGGGTTTTGAATTCGTAAATATAACACATGGAACTTCATTATCAAATACAGTATTTGGAGATCGAAACGGAAACAAACGTTCGGCACAGCTCATCTCTACTGGGCCGCCGGTTTGAATTTCATGGAGCAAGATATTATTTGCAATAATATCATCAATGAACTCACAGACTTCGTCCATTTTCAGGTAGAAATCACAATACGTGGTTGGAAAATCACAAGCACACGGGGATGAAAAATCGCGAATACATGTGGTTGAGAAAACATGAATAAAGGGGTGGAGGTAAGCGAATACAAGAGGTGGAAATAAGCGAATACATGGGGTATGAAATTCATGAATACGTGGGGTTGAAAGATCGCGAATAAACGGGGTTGGGAGATCCTGAGAACACGGAGTTGAGAAATTGAAATGTGCCAACATATTGTTAGTAAGGGTCTAAAACAATGTACGATAACAAAAGGGTAAATACACGACCTAAACCACATAAAAAAACATACAGGATAAAGGATAATCATGCAGGCACACACGCTAGTGTTGTATAGTCGATCACTTCATTCATCTCGGTGCAGCGGGTGGACCAGAGCTGTTTATGCACGTACTGTAGACGCCAGAAATAGAGCCTTTTTGGAAGTTGTTACCGATGTCCCAGCATAGAGATACTTTGTTTTCAAGTATGCATGTGCAATGGGCTGTTTCTTCTAGTGCTGGAGGAAACAGCTTTAAGTATATACATACCTACAAACGTAGCCTCCATGCCAGGATATCGAAAACAAAACGCGAAAAGTAGCAGCCCGAGAAATGTGGAATCGTTTTCCTAAAACATCGAACTACGTGAGTAATGTAAAGAGGAGTTCTGCCAAGGGCATTATACGTCTGGCAATAACGGAATGAGTGTGTAAATCTTACTTCATTATATTCAAACTGAGCACAAATATATTCAAAATAAATATAAGAACATTCATCAGTGATTGTATGTTGCAAATTAGGGTTCATCACTGTGATCATCAATCGTTTATTAGCTAAAGGCAATTATTAACCTTATTAACGTAAAAATAGTCTTTAATTCATGAAATTTCAGTTTCTCTCATTTCGTTTTCCGGATAGTTGTTCCGAAAATGGAAACTGGTTCCAGGACAGACGCAAACTCAAGAGGTGTACCATAAGTAGTTTGCTGCCAGATCATCGCTTTACGCGATTGACAGGTAGGTTGCTCTATTTCTTTCTATCATTATATGGTATTCGTTCATTGAGCAAAAATGAATCATAGATGTAGCAACGACGTATTTTTGTCAAAATTGCAATACGATGGAAAAGTAATCACGAATGTGTAATTTTTTCAGGTAGAATTGTTTTTCTTGTCAACACTAGAACGTAACTAGGCTGTCAACAGGAGAACAGTACATGTTTGCTGTCGTCATGAACTCATTTACGTGTTTTCAAAAGTGAGGATTTTAGGCCAGAAAATCTGAGTGTGGATACTTGTCTTCTTTGCTATCCTGTGGGTACAACAAACGAGCGACAGGAATGAATAGAAGAGAAGTGTTCTGCAATAACAACCACGCAGTGATTTCTGTCTACAATGCTGACGATCTAACAGAGGTAAGTGCTTCTGAAAGCAATGCTGACGATCTAACAGAGGTAAGTGCTTCTGACAGCAATGCTGACGATCTAACAGAGGTAAGAGCTTCTGACAGCAATGCTGACGATCTGCCGAAAGGTAAGTGTTTCTGAGAATAATTCTGCCGATATACCAAGAGGTTAGGGCTTTTGCGATCTCATAAAGCGCTATCAGGCGTGAGCATTGATGAGAGATGCGCCTTTTGGGGCCAATGCAGTTTGGGTATTGACGAGTACTAAAACTGGCAATGAAGGCAGTTTATGGCCTTGCCATTAACATGGTTGTTTTTGAAGCCCACATCGATCATGCTTTCAAATAATGTCTTCTCGCCCAAATTTCAACTTCGCTGATGATAGAAGCTTCAAGTTTAGGATTCTAATTCACGTACGTTATTGTTATAGCCGAATAAATATGCACCTTTAATTGTATTATGTACCTGAAATGTTATTTTTATTGCTAAATGATATTGTACTAAAAACTTGCATAATTATGTACTTAATTAGGTATTGGAAATTGTGGGTATATCTCAAGTTTTCTATGCCGAGATTTTAATTTGGTTAAAAGTTCTAGTTACTCTTCGATTCGTTGCTCTTTGATTTGTTACAAATTGATAATTGAGATTTCATGCTAACCCCTTTGGAAGAATTCGTTCATCTAACGTAACGTTTTATATGCTGGATAATATATAGTTTTTCTAACCGGAAATGAGATGTCGCTCTCGAAAGCCTAATTTAAACTGTACTTTCAGTGTATAACAATCTCCCTCCGGTGGCAATTGACGGTAGTATTGGGAAGCAATCATTCGGATTGACCTTACCAGGGCATGACTATATGTGAGGAGACCCACATTTCATACCGTGTATGTCCTTTAACAAATTGCCACACCGTTATGAAGTTGTTGATGCCGAATGATGGGTGAGGTTCTCTCCGTTTGATGCTATCGGGCTCCGGCGGAGTTTGACTGGAATGCAACCACAGCGCACACGCGAAAAATTAGTTTGTCACTGAGAATTTCAGTGCCCGCACCCTTATCTGATTACGACTCGCAACTGCACCTTTTCTCACCCTTTCACGATACATTTCGTGTAACCTTTTGGTCTTGAAGATTTCATTTTTGACTTATTGCTTCGAAATAAAATCTGCAGCGTTTTAGCGTGCTTCTTACTTGATGCCTTCCTCGGAGGTATTCGACCAGCAAAATAGCGCTGTGCCGCACGTGTGTTTGTTTTCTTTCCACCCGCAAAATTGCCAGGCATTCTATTCACAGCAAGCAGAAAACACATTGGTAATTTGACAGTTACACTACCATATATTTCAGGCAACCTTAAGATGCTTCCGGAATCGCTTTTTTATTAATATTGAGTTTGACAATAATAATAAAAAAACTATAATTGGATGCAAGCCAATAACGCGGATAAGACTGGTCGTCTCCTGCAATTGGTAAAGAATATTACCCTTACCGATCGGATCTATTTTTGTTTACGGTAGCAATCGACACAATCCAACAATCCTTTATTGCAAGTGTTACTGGGCGGAATTTCTATTGCTAATTCAACTTCTGCTGCTCTTGCTGTACTTTGATGGCCTTCATATCAGCAATAACCCATATTCTGCCACGGTTTTACAAATGTAATTTAAATAGGATCCTAAATTACCTAATATCTTTAGAGTGATAACATTTCTGCATTTCGTGTTGGGCTTACGAGCATGAGTTGTTATGTCTTTATTGTCGGGATACTGTTACAGCTTGCAAGCTGTTCAGAACTTGTCTTAATAAATTAGGTGTCTTCATTTTGACATTGTGTGACTTACTTGTTATGCTGAGCTGTTCGTATACTCAGACGAAGCCTAAGTTTCTAATGATGGCTTTGTAACTACCAAGACGCTATGTGAAGATCATCATGACACGAATGACGCTTCACTAGAGGGTGCTCATGAAGTTTTTACCAATTTAAACGCTCTATAAAGCCGACATCATACGACATTTTACACTTTGAATGAACGGAATTGATGGAATATGAGTGGACTCTTGAAGATTTTTAAGCATCAAATGACTAAAAATAAATTTCAGGTTAGAAATAGGACCCATTGAGCGCAGATCTCAACCCTTCGGATGGAGACTGCAACTGCATTTCGAACTTTTTCCTTGCACATTTCTGTCGCGACTTTTCTTAGCAGTTTCTTGACATATTCAATTGTCGTCGGCTTGCTTTCGTGAATTATAGATTCCATCGCTCTCTAAGACCAGTAGTCGAGCGGGCTGAGGTCAGAGCTATGAGCAGACCGTGGCTGGTATAATCGACGACTGATTATTTGCTCCAGAAATTTGTCTTATTAAAATGCAAAACACCGACAGATAGCTATCGAGGGTATGGGGGGAAGACGGCGTAGCTGTTAATCCCGCAAAGTACCACAATCTCCTAGAAAAACATGGGCAGTCTTTAGGTCGGAGGAATTCTACTATCAACGAGGAGGTGCTTCTGCTCACTGCTCGAGTGTGTTCCATTTTTATTCAAAAAATACCCTGAGCGAGTAATTAATCAGGCACCCAATGAACCAGCCTTGGTCCGTTCATATCCCCGACCTCAGCCTGCTCGACTCTACTGGTTTTGGGGACTGATTGAATCCATTGTCCACGAATGCAAGTCAACGACTATTAAATATATGAAGAAAAGGTTAAGCAAAATTGCGACAGAAATAAGTAAGGAAACAGTGCGAAGTGTAGTCGCCAGCTCCATCCGAAGGGTTCACATCTGCGCTCTTAGGAATAGGTCACATTGCGAAACTGAAATATAGTTTCTGCAATTTAGGCATTTCAACTTTCCGCTCTTCATCAAACTATTCCAATCAAAGTTTAAATTGCCATATGATGTCAACTTTATAGAGCCGTAAAATTGTTACAAAATATATGAACGTCCTGTTAGTTTAGTCTGACGTAACATATCTGTCATATAAATGTGTACATATGCCTAACGAATTGTGAACTGCGATCCTGGTACGCTGCATGGCTGGCAGGTGACGATCCTGGTACACCGCATAGCTGTCAGGTGACGATCCTGGTACGCCGCATGGCTGTCAGGTGACGATCCTGGTACGCGGCATAGCTGTCAGGTGACGATCCTGGTACGCCGCATGGCTTTCAGGTGACGATCCTGGTACGCCGCATGGCTGTCAGGTGACGATCCTGGTACGCCGCATAGCTGTCAGGTGACGATCCTGGTACGCCGCATGGCTTTCAGGTGACGATCCTGGTACGCCGCATAGCTGTCAGGTGACGATCCTGGTACGCCGCATAGCTGTCAGGTGACGATTCTGGTACGCCGCATAGCTGTCAGGTGACGATCTTGGTACGCCACATGGCTGTCAGATGACGATCCTGGTACGCCGCATGGCTGTCAGGTGACGATCCTGGTACGCCGCATAGCTGTCAGGTGACGATCCTGGTACGCCGCATAGCTGTCAGGTGACGATCCTGGTACGCCACATGGCTGTCAGGTGACGATCCTGGTACGCCGCATGGCCGTCAGGTGACGATTCTGGTACGCCGCATAGCTGTCAGGTGACGATCCTGGTACGCCACATGGCTGTCAGGTGACGATCCTGATACGCCGCATGGCTGTCAGGTGACGATCCTGGCACGCCACATGGCTGTCAGGTGACGATCCTGGTACGCCGCATGGCTGTCAGGTGACCATCCTGGTACGCCGCATGGCTTTCAGGTGACGATCCTGGTACGCCACTTGGCTGTCAGGTGACGATCCTGGTACGCCGCATGGCTGTCAGGTGACGATCCTGGTACGCCGCTTGGCTGTCAGGTGACGACTTTTGTCGATTTTGATAAATATCCTTCATCGTCATAGGAAAAATCATCACCTGGAAGTCTTCACCTAACAGTCGTCACCTGACAGTTGTCTCCTAACAGTCGTCACCTGACAGTCATCACCTAACAGTCGTCCCCTGAGGGTCGTCTCCTAACAGTCGTCTCCTGACTGTCTTCACCTAACAGTCGTCACCTGACAGTTGTCTCCTAACAGTCGTCACCTGACAGTCATCACCTAACAGTCGTCCCCTGACTATCGTCTTCTAACAGTCGTCACCTAACAGTCGTCACATGACTCGTCGCCTGACTGTCGTCACCTGATTGTCGTCTGCTAACAGTCCTCTCCTAACAGTCATCTCCTAAAAGTCGTCTCCTAACAGTCGTCTTCTAACAGTCATCTCCTAAAAGTCGTCTCCTAACAGTCGTCTTCTAACAGTCGTCTCCTAAGAGTCGTCACATGACTGTCGTCTTCTGAACAGTCGTTTCTGACTGTTTTCTCTCCTTAACAGTCGTTTCTGACTGTCTTCTCTCCCTAACAGTCGTTTCTGACTGTCTTCTCTCTTTAACAGTCGTCACCTGACTATCGTCACCTAATGGTCGTCCACTGACAATCGTATCCGATAGTCGTCCACTGACAATTGTCTCCTAACAGTCGTCACCGGAACTGTCTCCTAACAGTCGTCACTGGAACTGTCTCCTAACAGTCGTCACTGCTGTTGTCTCCTAACAGTCGTCATTGCAATTGTCTCCTAACAGTCGTCACTGCAATGGTCTCCTAACAGTCGTCACTGCAATTGTCTCCTAACAGTCGTCACTGCAATTGTCTCCTAGCAGTCGTCACTGCAACTGTCTCCTAACAGCCATCACTGCAATTGTCTCCTAACAGTCGTCATTGTAATTGTCTCTTAACAGTCGTCACTGCAATTGCCTCCCAACAGTCGTCACTGCAATTGTCTCCTAACAGTCGTCAATGCAATTGTATCCTAACAGTCGTCACTGCAATTGTCTCCTAGCAGTCGTCACTGCAATTTTCTCCTAACAGTCGTCACTGCAATTGTCTCCTAGCAGTCGTCACTGCAACTGTCTCCTAACAGCCATCACTGCAATTGTCTCCTAACAGTCGTCATTGTAATTGTCTCTTAACAGTCGTCACTGCAATTGCCTCCCAACAGTCGTCACTGCAATTGTCTCCTAACAGTCGTCACTGCAATTGACTCCTAACAGTCGTCACTGCAATTGTCTCCTAACAGTCGTCACTGCAATTGTCTCCTAACAGTCGTCACTACGATTGTCCCCTAACAGTCGTCACTGCAATTGTCTCCTAACAGTCGTCAATGTAATTGTATCCTAACAGTCGTCACTGCAATTGTCTCCTAACAGTCGTCACTGCAATTGTCTCCTAGCAGTCGTCACTGCAATTGTCTCCTAACAGTCGTCAATGCAATTGTATCGTAACAGTCGTCACTGCAATTTTCTCCTAGCAGTCGTCACTGCAATTGTCTCCTAACAGTCGTCACTGCAATTGCCTCCTAGCAGTCGCCACTGCAATTGTCTCCAAACAGTCGTCACTGCAATTATCTCCTAACAGTCGTCACTGCGATTGTCTCCTAACAGTCGTCACTGCAATTGTCTCCTAGTAGTCGCCACTGCGATTGAATCCTAACAGTCGTCACTGCAATTGTCTCCTAACAGTCGTCACTGCAA
>SDVV010009968.1:0-16458 GCA_016164225.1 Gammarus roeselii | reverse complement strand
TGCTTCATACTGAGGTAGTCCTCTACCTTGCTGCATACTGAGTTAGACCTATATCTTGCTGCATACTGAGGTAGTCCTCTACTTTGCTGCATACTGAGGTAGTTCTCTACCTTGCTGCATACTGAGGTAGAACTCTTCCGTACTGCATACTGAGGCAGTCATCATATACCTTGCTGCATACTTAGGTAATCCTATGCCTTGCTGCATACTGAGGTAGTCCTATGCCTTGCTGCATACTGAGGCAGTCCTATGCCTTGCTGCATACTGAGGTAGTCCTAATTCTTGCTGCATTCTGAGGTAGTCCTCTACTTCGCTGGATTCTGAGTTATTCCTTTACCTTGCTGAATACTGAGGTAGTTCTATTTCTTGCTGCATACTGATGTAGTCCTCTACCTTACTTCATACTGAGATAGTCCTCTACCTTGCTGCATACTGAGGTAGTCCTCTTCCTTACTGCATGCTGAGGTAGTCATCATATACCATGCTGCATACTGAGGTAATCCTAGTCCTTTCTGCATACCTAGATAGTTCTATGCCTTGCTGCATACTGAGGTAGTCCTCTACCTTGCTGCATACTGAGGTAGTCCTATATCTTGCTGCATACTGAGGTAGTCCCTTACCTTACAGGATACTAAGGAAACCTATACCTTGCTGCACAATGAGGTAGTCCTCTACCTTGCTGAATACTGTAATAGTCCTATATCTTGCTGCATGCAGAGGTAGACCTATACCTTGCTGTCAACTGAGGTAGTCCTATGCCTTGCTGCATAATGAGGTAGTCCTCTACCTTGCTGAATACTGTAATAGTCCTATATCTTGCTGCATACAGAGGTAGACCTATACCTTGCTGGCAACTGAGGTAGTCCTCTACCTTACTGCATACTGAGTTAGTCCTCTACCTTGATGCATACTGAGGTAGTCCTCTACCTTGCTACATACTGACGTAGTCTTCTACCTTGCTGTATACCTAGGTAGTCCTCTGTCTTGCTGCATACTGAAGTAATCCTCTAACTTGCTGCATACTAAGGTAGTCCAATTTCTTGCTGCACACCGAGGTATTCCTATGACTTGCTGCATACTGAGGTAGTCCAATGCCTTGCTGCATACTGAGGTAGTCCTTTTCCCTACTGCATACTGAGTAATTCCTCTACCTTTCTGCATACTGAGGTAGTCATCCACCTTAATTCATTCTGAGGTAGTCCCATTCCAAGCTGCCTACTGAGGTAGTCCTTTACCCTACTGCATTCTGAGGTAGACCTCTACCTTGCTGCATACTGATGTAGTCCTCTACCTTACTGCACACTGAGTTAGTCCTCTACCATGCTGCATACTGAGGTAGTCCTCTACCTACTGCATACTGAGGTAGTCCTCTACCTTGCTGAATACTGAGTTAGGCTTTTTCCTTACTGCAGACTTAGGTAGTCCTACAATTTGCTGCATACAGAGATAGTCCTATAGCGTGCTGCATACTGAGGTAGCCCTATACCTTGCTGCATACTGAAGTAGTCCTCTTCCTTGATGCATACTGTGATAGTCCTATACCTTCCTGCATACTGAGTTAGTCCTCTACCTAATTGCATACTGAGGTAGTCTTATGCCCTGCTGCATACCGAGGTAGGCCTCTTCCTTACTGCATACTGAGTTACTCCTCTACCTTTCTGCATACTGAGGTAGTCATCAACCTTAATTCATACTGAGGTAGTCCCATTCCTTGCTGAATACTGAGGTAGTCCTCTACCCTACGGCACACTGAGGTAGTCCTATTCCTTGCTGCATTCAGAGGTAGTCCTCTACCCTACTGCATACTGAGGTAGTCCTCTACCTTGCTGCATACTGAGGTAGTCCTATAGATTGCTGAATACTGAATACCTTACTGTATAATAGGTAGTCCTATACCTTGCTGCATACTGAGGTGGTGCTCTACCTTGCTGCATACTGAGGTAGCCCTTTATCTTACAGCATACTGAGTTAGACCTCTACCTTGCTGCATACAGAGGTAGTCTCATGCCTTGCTGCATACTGACGTAAACCTATGTCTTGCTGCATACTGAGGTAGTTCCATGCCTTGCTGCATACTGAGGTATTCCTATTCCTTCCTGCATACTGAGGTAGTCCTCTACCTTACCTTAAACTGAGGTAGTCCTCTACCTTGCTGCATACTGAGGTAGTCCTCTACCTTACACCTTACTGCGGGAGGCCTCTACCTTATTGCAGACTTTGGTAGTTCTATACCATGCTGCATACAGAGGTAGTCCTATACCTTGCTGCATACTGAGATGGTCCTATGCCCTGTTGCATACTGAGGTAGTCCTATTCCTTGCTGCACATTGAGGTAGTCCTCTACTTTGCTGCTTGCTGATGTAGTCCTCTTCCTTACTGCACACTGAGGTAGTCTATACCTTGTTGAATGCTGAGGTAGTCTTCTACCTTATTGCATACTGAGTTAGTCCGCTACCTTGCTGCATACTGAGGTAGTCCTCTACCTTAATTCAAACTGAGGTAGTCCTATTCTTTGCTGCATATTGAGGCAGTCCTCTACCTTAGTGAATACTGAGGTAGTCCTATTCCTTGATACATACTGATGTAGTCCTCTACCTTACTGCATTCTGTAGTAGTCCTCTACCTTACTGCATACTGAGATAGTCCTATATCTTGATACATACTGAGGTAGTCCTCTTCCTTATTGCATACTGTGTTAGTCAACCACCATGATGAATAATGAGGTAGTCCTCTTCCCTACTGCATACTACGGTAGTCCTCTACCTTGATGAATACTGAGGTTGTCTTATTCCATGCTGCATACTGATTTAGTCCTATTCCTTGCTGTATACTGAGATAGTCCCATGCCTTGCTGCATACTAAGGTAGTCCTCTACCTTACTACATACTGAGATAGTCCTTTACCTTGCTGAATACTGAGGTAGTCCGATGCTTTGCTGCATACTGAGGTAGTCTTATGCCCTGTTGCATACTGAGGCAGTACTATGCCTTACTGCATACTGAGTTACTCCTCTACCATTCTGCATACTGAGTTAGTAATCTACCTTAATTCATACTGAGGTAGTCCCATTCCTTGCTGCATACTGAGGAAGTCCACTACCCTACTGCATACTGAGGTAGACCGCTACCCTGCTGCATACTGAGGTAGTCCTCTACATTATTGCATACTTAGTTAGTCCTCAACCATGCTGCATACTGAGGTAATCCTCTACCTTGCTGGATACTGAGGTAGTCCTATATCATGCTGCTTACTAAGGTAGTCCTCTACCTTTCTGTATACTGAGAAAGTCCTCTACCTTGCTGCATACTGATGTAGACCTCCACCTTGCCGCATACTGAGGTAGTTCTCTTCCTTACTGCACACTGAGTTAGTCCTCCACCATGCTGCATACTATGATAGTCATATTCCTTGCTGCATACTGAGGTAGTCATATGCCTTGCTGTATACTGAGGTAGTCCTATGCCTTGCTGCATACTGAGGTATTGCTCCACCTTACTGTATACTGATTAATGTCCTCTACTTTGCTGCTTGCTGAGGTAGTACTCTACCTTGATTCATAGTGAAATAGTTATATTTTTTGCTGCATACTAAGGTAGTCCTCTACCTTACTGCATACAGAAGTAGTCCTCTTCCTTTCTGCAAACTAAGGTAATCCTATTCCTTGCTGCATACTGAGATAGTCCTCTACCTTCCTGCATATTGAGGTAGTCCTCTACCTTGATGCATACTGAGGTAGTCCTACTCCTTGCTGCATACTGAGGTAGTCCTATGCCTTGCTGCATACTGATGTAGGCCTATGCCCTGCTGCTTACTGAGGTAGTCCCGTTTCTTGCTGCATTCTGGGGTAGTCCAATTCCGTGCTGTATTCCGAGGTAGTCCTCTACCATACTGCATACTGAGGTAGTCCTGGTCCTTGCTGCATACTAAGGTGGTCTTATTCCTTGTTGAATACCAGGGTAGTCCTATTCCTTGGTGCATACGGATGTAGTCCTATTCCTTGCTGCATACTAAAGTTGTCATCTGTCTGACTGCATACTGAGGTAGTCCTATACCATGCTGTATACTGATTTATTTCTATGCCTTGCTGCTTACTAAGGTAGTCCACTACCTTGCTGCATACTAGGGTAGGACTCTACCTTACTGCATACTGAGGTAGTCCTCTACCTTGCTACATACTGAGGTAGTCCACTACCTTACAGCTTACTGAGGAGTCCTCTACCTTACTGCAGACTTAGGTGGTTCTATACCTTGCTGCATACATAGGTAGTCCTATAAATTGCAGCAAACTGAGGTGGTCCTATGCCGTGTTGCATACTGAGGTAGTCCTATTCTTTGCTGCTCATTGAGGAAGTCCTCTACCTTGCTGCTTGCTGAGGTAGTCCTCTTCCTTACTGCATACTGAGGAATTCCTATACCTTGCTGCATGCTGAGGTAGTCTTCTACCTTCTTGCATACTGAGGTAGTCCTTTATTTTCCTACATACTGAGGTAGTCATATGCCTTCCTACTTACTGGAAAAGTCCTCTACCTCTCCGCAAACCAAGGCAGTCCTATTCCTTGCTGCATACTGAGATATCCCTCTACCTTCCTGCATGTTGAGGTAGTCCTCTACCTTGCTGCATGCTGAGGTAGTCCTATTCCTTGCTGCATACTGATGTAGACCTATGCCCTGCTGCATACTGAGGGAGTCTAATGCCTTGCTGTATACTGGGGTAGTCCAATTCCTCGCTGTATACTGAGGTAGTCCTCTACCTTACTGCATACTGAGGTAGTCCTGGTCCTTGCTGCATACAAAGGAGGTCATATTCCTTGTTGAATACTGTGGTAGTCCTATTCCTTGCTGCATACTGATGTAGTCCTATTCCTTGCTCCATACTAAGGTAGTCATCTAACTGACTGCATACTGAGGTAGTCCTATACCCCGCTGTATACTGATGTAGTCCTATGCCTGGCTGCATACTGAGGCTGTCCTCTACCTTGCTGCATACTGAGGTAGTTCTTTGCCTTGCTGCATACTAGGGTAGTCCTCTACCTTACTGCATACTGAGGTGGTTCTCTACCTTGCTACATACTGAGGTAGTCCTCAACATTACAGCTTACTGAGGGAGTCCTCTACCTTACTGCAGACTTAGGTAGTTCTATACCTTGCTGCATACAGTGGTAGTCCTATACCTTGCCGCATACTGAGGTGGTCCTATGCCTTGTTGCATACTGAGGTAGTCCTATTCCTTAATGCACACTGCGGTAGTCCTCTACCTTGCTGCTTGCTGAGGTAGTCCTCTCACTTACTGCATACTGAAGTAATCCCATACCTTGCTGCATGCTAAGATAGTCTTCTACCTTATTGCATACTGAGTTAGTCCTCTACCTTGCCGCATACTGAGGTAGTCCTCTACCTTAATTCCTACTGAGGTAGTCTTATTTTTGCTGCATATTGAGGTAGTCCTCTACCTTACTGCATACTGAAGTAGTCCTATTCCTTGCTGCATACTGATGTAGTCCCCTACTTTACTGCATACTGAGGTAGTCCTCTAAATTGCTGCATACTGAGGTAGTCCTATATCTTGATACATACTGAGGTAGTCCTCTATCATACTGCATACTTTGGTAGTCCTCTACCATCGATGAATACAGAGGTTGTCCTATTCCTTGCTGCATACTGATGAAGTCTTATTCCTTGTTGTATACTGAGATAGTCCTATGCCTTGCTGCATACTAAGGTAGTCCTCTACCTTACTACACACTGAGATAGTCTTCTACCTTGCTGCATACTGACGCAGTACTATACCTTGCTGCATACTGAAGTAGCTCTATGCCCTGCTGCATACTGAGGTAGTCCTCTACCATGCTGCCTACTGAAGAAGTCCTATGCCTTGCTGCGAACTAAGGTAGTCCTATGCCTTGCTGCATACTGAGGTAGCCTATGCCTTGCTGCATACTGAGGTAGTCCTACGCATTGCTGCATACAGAGGTAGTCCTCTACCTTGCTTCATACTGAGGTAGTCCTATTCCTTGCTGCATACTCAGGTAGTCCTATGCCTTGTTGCATACTGAAGTAGTCCTCTACCATGCTGCATACTGAGGTAGTCCTATGCCTTACTGCATACTGAGTTACTCCTCTATCTTTCTGCATTTTGAGGTAGTCATCTACCTTACTTCATACTGGGGTAGTCCCATTCCATGCTGCATACTGAGGTAGTTCTCTACCTTGCTGCATACTGAGGTAGACCTCCATCTTGCTTCATATTGAGGAAGTCCTCTTCCTTACTGCATACTGAGTTAGTCCTCTACCATGCTGCATTCTGAGGTAGCCCTATGCCTTGCTGCATACTGAGGTAGTCATATGCCTTGCTGCATACTGAGGTAGTCCTATTCCTTGCTGCATACTCGGGTAGTCCTATGCCTTGCTGCATACTGTGGTAGTCCTATGCCTTGCTGCATACTGAGGTAGTTCGCTACCTTTCTGCATACTGAGGTAGTCCTCTACCTTACTGCATACTGAGGTAGTCATCTACCTTGCTGCATACTGAGGTAGTTCGATGCCTTGCTGTTTACTAAGGTAGTCCACAACCTTGCTGCATTCTGAGGTTTTCCTCTACCTTGCTGCATACTGAGGTAGTCCTTTGCCTTGCTGCAAACTAGGGTAGTACTCCATCTTACCGCATACCGAGGTAGTCCTATACCTTGCTGCATACTGAGGTAGTCCGATACAGGTTACTGAGGAAGTCCTCTACCTTAATGCACACTTAGGTAGTTCTATACCTTGCTGCATGCAGAGGTAGTCTTATACCTTGCTGCATACTGAGATGGTCCTATCCCTTCTTGCATACTGAGGTAGTCTTATTCCTCGCTGCATACTGAGGTAGTCCTCTACCTTGCTGCTTGCTGAGATAGTCCTTTTCCTTACTGCATACAGAGGTAGTCCTATACCTTGCTGCATGCTGAGGTAGTCGTCTACCTTATTGCATACTGAGGTAGTTCTATGCCCTGCTGCATACTGAGGTAGTACTACTCCTTGCTGCATACTGAGGTAGTCCTCTGCCCTGCTGCATACTGTGGTAGTCCTATGCCTTGCTGCATACTGAGGTAGTTCGCTATCTTTCTGCATACTGAGGTAGTCCTCTACCTTACTGCATACTGAGGTAGTCATCTACCTTGCTGCATACTGAGGTAGTTCGATGCCTTGTTGTTTACTAAGGTAGTCCACAACCTTGCTGCATACTGAGGTTTTCCTCTACTTGCTGCATACTGAGGTAGTCCTTTGCCTTGCTGCATACTAGGGTAGTACTCCATCTTACTGCATACCGAGGTAGTCCTCTACCTTGCTGCATACTGAGGTAGTCCGATACCATACAGCTTACTGAGGAAGTCCTCTACCTTAGTGCAGACTTAGGTAGTTCTATACCTTGCTGCATGCAGAGGTAGTCTTATACCTTGCTGCATACTGAGGTGGTCCTATATCTTGCTGCATATTGAGGTAGTCCTCTACCTTACTACAGACTGAGAAAGTCCTCTACCTTCCTGCGTACTGAGGTAGTCCTCTACCTTGTTGCATACTGAGGTAGTCCTATGCCTTGCTTCATACTGAGGCAGTCTTCTACCTTGCTGCTTGCTGAGATAGTCCTATTCCTTACTGCCTACTGAGGTAGTTCTATGCCCTGCTGCATACTGAGGTAGTCCTCTACCTTGTTGCATACTGAGGTAGTCCTACTCATAGCTGCATACTGAGGTGATCCTCTACCTTGCTGCCTACTGAGGTAGTCTTATATCTTGCTGCATACTGAGGTAGTCAACTACCTTACTGCATACTAAGGTAGTCCTGTACCTTGATGAATACTGATGTAGACCTCTACCTTGCTGCAAACTGAGGTGCTGCATTCTGAGGTAGTCCTCTACCTTGCTGCATACTGAGGTAGTCATGTGCCTTGCTGCATACTGAGGTAGTCCTATGCCTTGCTGCATACTGAGTTATTGCTCTACCTTACTTCATACTGAGTTAGTCCTCTAACTTGTTGCATACTGAGGCAGTCCTCTTCTTTAATGCATACTGAGGTAGTCATCATATACTTTGCTGCATACTGAGGCATTCCTATGCCTTGTTGCATTCTGAGGTAGTCCTCTACCTTGCTGAACACTGAGGTAGTCTTATGCTTGTTGTATACTAAGGTAGTCCTATTCCTTGCTGCATACTGAGGTAGTCCTCTACCTTGCTGCATACTGAGGAAGACCTCCTCCTTACTGCATACTGAGGTAGTCATCATATACCTTGCCGCATACTGAGGTAGTCCAATGCCCTGCTGCATACTGAAATTGTCCTCTCCCTTGCTGCATACTGTGGTAGTCTTCCACCTTCCTGCATACTGAGGTAGTCCTCTTCATTACTGCATACTAAGGTAGTCATCATATACCTTGCTGCATACTGAGGCATTCCTATGCCTTGTTGCATACTGAGGTAGTCCTCTACCTTGCTGCACACTCAGGTATTCCTATGCCTTGGTGCATACTAAAGTAGTCCTATTCCTCGCTGCATACTGAAGTAGTCCTCTTCCTTGCTGCATACTGAGGTAGTCCTCTACCTTGCTGCATGCTGAGTTAGACCTACATCTTGCTGCATACTGAGGTAGTCCTCTACCTTGCTGAATACTGAGGTAGTCCATTTCCTTACTGCAGACTGAGATAGTCCTATACTTTGCTGCGTACAGAGTTAGTCTTATTCCTTGCTGCATACCGAGGTAGTCCAATGCCTTGTTGCATACTGAGGTAGTCCAATTCCTTGCCGCATACTGAGGTAGTCCAATACCTTAACCCATACTGAGGTAGTCCTCTACCTTACTTCATGCTGAGGTAGTCATATATCATGCTGCATACTGAGGTAGTCCTTCACCCTGCTGCATACTGAGATAGACCTATATCTTGCTGCATACTGAAGTAGTCCTCAACTTTGCTGCTTAGTGAGGTAGTCCTATGCCTTGCTGCATGCAGAGGTATTCCTATACCTTGTTGCATACTAAGGTAGTCCTATGCCTTGTTGCATACTGAGGTAGTCCTGTTCCTTGCTGCATACTGAGGTAGTCCCCTACCTTGCTGCATACTGAGGTAGAACTCTTCCGTACTGCATACTGAGGCAGTCATCATATACCTTGCTGCATACTTAGGTGATCCTATGCCTTGCTGCATACTGAGGCAGTCCTATGCCTTGCTGCATACTGAGGTAGTCCTAATTATTGATGCATTCTGAGGTAGTCCTCTACTTTGCTGGATTCTGAGTTATTCCTTTACCTTGCTGAATACTGATGTAGTTCTATTCCTTGCTGCATACTGATGTAGTCCTATACCTTACTTCATACTGAGGTAGTCCTCTACATTGCTGCATACTGAGGTAGTCCTCTTCCTTACTGCATGCTGAGGTAGTCATCATATACCATGCTGCATATTGAGGTAATCCTAGTCCTTTCTGCATACATAGATAGTTCTATGCCTTGCTGCATACTGAGGTAGTCCTCTACCTTGCTGCATACTGAGGTAGTCCCTTACCATACAGTATACTAAGGTTGTCCAATACCCTTCCGCACAATGAGGTAGTCCTCTACCTTGCTGAATACTGTAATAGTCCTACTGTATATCTTGCTGCATACAGAGGTAGACCTATACCTTGCTGCCAACTGAGGTAGTCCTATGCCTTGCTGCATAATGAGGTAGTCCTATATCTTGCTGCATACTGAGATAGTCCCTTACCTTACAGCATACTTAGGTAGTCCTTTACATTATTGCAGTCTGAGGTAGTCCTCTACCTTACTTCATACTGAGGTAGTCCTTTACCTTGCTGAAAACTGAGGTCGTCCTATATCTTGCTGCATACTGAGGTAGTCCTCTAGCTTACTGCATACTGAGTTGGTCCTCTACCTTGATGCATACTGAGATAGTCCTTGCTTTGCTGCATACTATTGTAATCCTATGTTTTGCTGCATAGTGAGGTAGTTCTATACTTTGCTGCATAGTGAGATAGTCCTCTACCTTGCTACATACTGAGGTAGTCTTCTACCTTGCTGCATACCTAGGTAGTCCTCTGTCTTGCTGCATACTGAAGTAATCCTCTACCTTGCTGCATACTAAGGTAGTCCAATTTCTTGCTGCACACTGAGGTATTCCTATGACTTGCTGCATACTGAGTTAGTCCAATGCCTTGCTGCATACTGAGGTAGTCCTCTTCCCTATTGCATACAGAGTTATTTTCTACTTTACTGCATACTGAGGTAGTCATCTACCTTAATTCATTCTGAGGTAGTCCCATTCCTTGCTGCATACTGAGGTATTCCTCTACCCTACTGCATTCTGAGGTAGACCTCTACCTTGCTGCACACTGATGTTGTCCTCTACCTTACTGCACACTGAGGTAGTCCTCTACCATGCTGCATACTGAGGTAGTTCTCTACCTTAGTGCTTACTGAAATAGTCCTCTACCTTTCTGCATACTGAGGTAATCCTATGCCTTGCTGCATACTGAGGTAGTCATATGCCTTGCTGCACTCTGAGGTAGTCGTATGCCTTGCTGCATACTGAGATAGTCCTACTCTTTGCTGCATACAGAGGTAGTCCTCTACCTTGCTGCAGACTGAGATAGTCCGATTCCTTGCATCTTACTCAGGTAGTCCTATGCCTTGCTGCATCCTGTGGTAGTCCTATGCCTTGCTGCATACTGAGGTAATTCGATGCCTTGTGGCAAAAAGAAGTAGTCCTACTCCTTGCTGCATACTGAGGTAGTCCTCTACCCTGCTGCATACTGAGGCAGTCACATGAGTTGCTGCATACTGAGGTAGTCCTATGCCTTGCTGCATACTGATGTATTGCTCCATCTTACTGCATACGGAGGTAGTCGTCTACCTAGCTGCATGCTGAGGTAGTCCTCGACCTTAATTCATACTTAGACAGTTCTATTCCTTGCTGCATACTGAGGTTATCCTCTACCTTACTGCATACAAAAGTAGTCCTTTTCCTTGCTGCATACTGAGTTAGTCCTCTACCTTCCTGCATACTGAGGTAGTCATTTGCCTCCCTGCATACTGAAAAAGTCCTCTACCTATCTGCAAACTAAGGTAGTTATATTCCTTGCTGAATACTGACATAGCCCTCTACCTTCCTGCATATTGAGGTAGTCCTCTACTTTGATGCATACTGAGGTAGTCCTATTCCTTGCTGCATACTGAGGTAGTCCTATGCCTTACTGCATACTGATGTAGACCTATGCTCTGCTGCATACTGAGGTAGTCTTATGCCTTGCTGTATACTGGGGTAGTCCAATTCCTCACTGTATACAGAGGTAGTCCTCTACCTTACTGCATACTGAGGTAGTCCTGGTCCTTGCTGCATACAAAGGTGGTCATATTCCTTGTTGAATACTGTGGTAGTCCTATTCCTCGCTGCATACTGATGTAGTCCTATTCCTTGCTACATACTAAGGTAGTCATCTACCTGACTGCATACTGAGGTAGTCCTATACCATGCTGTATACTGATGTAGTCCTATGCCTGGCTGCATACTGAGGTAGTCCTCTACCTTACTGCATACTGAGGTAGTCATCTGTCTTGCTGCATACTGAGGTAGTTCTTTGCCTTGCTGCTTACTAAGGTAGTCCACTACCTTGCTGCATACTGAGGTTGTCCTCTACCTTGCTGCATACTGAGGTAGTTCTTTGCCTTGCTGCATACTAGGGTAGTCCTCTACCTTACTGCATACTAGGTGGTCCTATGCCGTGTTGCATACTGAAGTAGTCCTATTCCTTGCTGCTCACTAAGGAAGTCCTCTACATCGCTGCTTGCTGAGGTAGTCCTCTTCCTTGCTGCATACTGAGGTAGTCCTCTACATTACAGCTTACTGAGGGAGTCCTCTACCTTACTGCAGACTTAGGTAGTTCTATACCTTGCTGCTACAGTGGTAGTCCTATACCTTTTCGCATACTGAGGTGGTCCTATGCCTTGTTGCATACTGAGGTAGTCCTATTCCATGCTGCACACTGCTGTAGTCCTCTACCTTGCTGCTTGCTGAGGAAGTCCTCTTCCTTACTGCATACTGAGGTAATCCCATACCTTGCTGCATGCTAAGATAGTCTTCTACCTTATTGCATGCTGAGTTAGTCCTCTACCTTGCTGCATACTGAGGTAGTCCTCTACCTTAATTCCTACTGAGGTAGTCTTATTTTTTGCTGCATATTGAGGTAGTCCTCTACCTTACTGCATACTGAAGTAGTCCTATTCCTGCTGTATACTGATGTTGTCCCTTACTTCACTGCATACTGAGGTAGTTCTCTACATTGCTGCATACTGAGGTAGTCCTATATCTTGATACATACTGAGGTAGTCCTCTTCCTTACTGCATACTTTGGTAGTCCTCTACCATCGATGAATACTGAGGTTGTCCTATTCCTTGCTGCATACTGATGAAGTCCCATGCCTTGCTGTATACTGAGATAGTCCTATGCCCAGCTGCATACTAAGGTAGTCCTCTACCTTACTACACACTGAGATTGTCTTCTACCTTGCTGCATACCTAGGCAGTCCTATGCTTTGCTGCATACTGATGTAGTCTTTTGCCTTGCTGCACACCGAGGCAGTACTATACCTTGCTGCATACTGAGGTAGCCCTATGCCCTGCTGCATACTGAGGTAGTCCTCTACCATGCTGCCCATTGAGGAAGTCCTATGCCTTGCTGCAAACTGAGTTAGTCCTTTGCCTTGCTGCATACTGAGGTAGCCTATGCCTTGCTGCATACTGAGGTAGTCCTACGCATTACTGCTTACAGAGGTAGTCCTCTACCTTGCTTCATACTGAGGTAGTCCTATTCCGTGCTGCACACTCAGGTAGTCCTATGCCTTGCTGCATATTGAAGTAGTCCTCTATCATGCTGCATACTGAGGTAGTCCTATGCCTTACTGCATATTGAGTTACTCCTCTATCTTTCTGCATACTGAGGTAGTCATCTACCTTAATTCATACTGGGGTAGTCCCATTCCATGATGCATACTGAGGTAGTCCTCTACTTTGCTGCATACTGAGGTAGACCTCCACCTTGCTTCATATTGAGGTAGTCCTCTTCCTTACTGCATACTGAGTTAGTCCTCTATCATGCTGCATTCTGAGGTAGTCCAATGCCTTGCTGCATACTGAGGTAGTCATATGCCTTGCTGCATACTGAGGTAGTCCTATTCCTTGCTGCATACTCAGGTAGTCATATGCCCTGCTGCATACTGTGGTGGTCCTATGCCTTGCTGCATACTGAGGTAGTTCAATGTTTTGCTGCAAACAGAGGTAGTCCTACTCCTTGCTGCATACTGAGGTGGTCCTACACCTTGCTGCATACTGAGGTAGTCCTATTCCTTGCTGCACACTTAGGTAGTCCTCTACCTTGCTGCTTGCTGAGGTAGTCCTCTTCCTCACTGCATACTGAGGTAGTCCTATACCTTGCTGCATTCTGAGGTAGTTTTCTACCTTGATGCATACTGAGTTAGTCCTCTACCTTTCTGCATACTGAGGTAGTCCTCTGCCTTAATATATACTGAGGTAGTCCTATTCTTTGCGGCATATTGAGGTAGTTCTCCACCGTACTGCATACTGAGGTAGTCCTATTCCTTACTGCATACTGATGTAGTCCTCTACCTTACTGCATACTGAAATAGTCTTCTACCTTGCTGCACACTGAGGCAGTCCAATATCTTGATACATACTGAGGTAGTCCTCTACCTTACTGCATACTATGGTAGTCCTCTACCTTGATGAATACTGAGGTTATCCTATTCCTTGCTGCATAATGATGTAGTCCTATTCCTTGCTGTATACTGAGATAGTCCTATGCCCTGCTGCATACAAAGGTAGTCCTCTACCTTACTACACACTGAGATAGTCTTCTACCTTGCTGCATACCTAGGCAGTCCTATGCTTTGCTGCATACTTAGGTATTCATATGCCTTGCTGCATACTGAGGCAGTACTATACCTTGCTGCATACTGAGGTAGCCCTGTGCCTTGCTGCATACTGAGGTAGTCCTCTACCATGCTGCACACTGAGGTAGTCCTAAGCCTTGCTGCAAACTGAGTTAGTCCTATGCCTTGCTGCATACTGAGGTAGTCCTATGCCTTGCTGCTTACTGAGGTAGTCCTACGCATTGCTGCATACAGAGGTAGTCCTCTACCTTGCTGCATACTGAGGTAGTCATATTCCTTGCTGCATACTGAGGTAGGTCTATATCTTGATACATACTGAGGTAGTCCTCTACCTTACTGCATACTATGGTAGTCCCCTACCTTGATGAATACTCAGGTTGTCCTATTCCTCGCTGCATACTGATGTAGTCCGATTCCATGCTGTATACTGAGATAGTCCCATGCCTTGCCGCATACTAAGGTAGTCCTCTACCCTACTAAATACTGAGATAGTCCGCTACCTTGCTGCATACTGAGGCAGTCCTATGCTTTGCTGCATACTGAGGTAGTTATATGCCTTGCTGCAAACAGAGGTAGTCCTACTCCTTGCTGCATACTGAGGTAGTCATATGCCTTGCTGCATACTAAGGTAGTACTATGCCTTGCTGCATACTGAGGAAGTCCTATGCCTTGCTGCATACCGAGGTATTGCTCCACATTACTGCATACAGAGTTAGTCCTTTACCTAGCTGCTTGCTGAGGTAGTCCTCTACCTTAATTCATACTGAGATAGTTCTATTCCTTGCTGCTTCCTGAGGTAGTCCTCTACCTTCCTGCATACTGAGGTAGTCATATGCCTTCCGGCATACTGAAAAAGTCCTCTACCTTTCTGCAAACTAAGGTAGTCTTATTCCTTGCTGCATACTGGGTAGTCCTATTCCTTGCTGCATACTGAGGTAGTTCTATGCCTTTCTGCATACTGATGTAGACCTATGCCCTGCTGCATACTGAGGTAGTCCTATGCCTTGCTGCTTACTGGGGTAGTCCAATTCTTTGCTGTATACTGAGGTATTCCTATTCCTTGCTGCATTCTGATGTAGTCCTATTCCTTGCTGCATACCAAGGTAGTCATCTACCTGACTGCATACTGAGGTAGTCCTATACCTTGATGTATACTGATGTTGTCCTATGCCTTACTGCATTCTGAGGTAATCCTCTACCTTACTGCATACTGAGGTAGTCATCTACCTTGCTGCATACTGAGGTAGTTCTATGCCTTGCTGCATACTGAGACGTTCCTATTCCTTGTTGAATACTGAGGTAGTCCTAATCTTTGCTGCATACTGAGTTAGTCCTCTACCTTACTGCATACTGGGGTAGTCCTCTACCTTGCTGCATACTGAGGTAGTCCAATATCTTGATACACACTGAGGTAGTCCTCTACCTTACTGCATGCTATGGTAGTCCTCTACCTCGATGAATACTAAGGTTGTTCTATTCCTTGCTGCATACTGATGTAGTCCTATTCCTTGCTGTATACTGAGATAGTCCTATGCCTTGCTGCATACTAAGGTAGTCCTCTACCTTACTAAATACTGAGATAGTCCTCTACCTTGCTGCATAGTGAGGCAGTCCTATGCTTTGCTGCATACTGAGGTTGTCTTATGCCTTGCTGCATACTGAGGCAGTACTATACCTTGCTGCTTACTGAGGTAGATCTATGCCTTGCTGCATACTGAGGTAGTCCTATGTCATGCTGCATACTGAGATAGTCCTACTCCTTGCTTCATACTGAGGTAGTCCATTACCTTGCTGCATACTGAGGTATTCATATGCCTTGCTGCATACTGAGGTAACCCTATGCCTTGCTGCATACTGAGATAGTCCTCTACCTTCCTGCATAATGAGGTGGTCCTATGCCTTGCTGCTTACTGAGGTAGTCCTCAACCTTGCTGCCTACTGAAATAGTCCTGTTCCATGCTGCATACTGAGGTAATCCTATTCTCGCTATATACTGAGGTAGTCCAATTCCTTGATGCATACTGAGGTAGTCCTATGCCTTGCTGCATACTGAGGTAACCCGATGCTTTGTTGCAAACTAAGGTGGTCCTAGGCCTTGCTGCATACTGAGGTAGGCCTATTCCTTGCTCCATACTGAGGTAGTCCTCTACCTTACTTCATACTGTGGTATTCATCTACCTTGCTGCATACTGAGGTAGTCCTTTGCCTTGCTGCATACAAGGGTAGTCCTCTACCATACTGCATACTGAGGTAGTCCTCTACCATGCTGCATACTGATGTAGTCCTTTACCTTACAGCATACTGAGGTAGTCCTCTACCTTGCTGCAGACAGGTAGTTCTATACCTTGCTGCATACAGAGGTAGTCCTATACCTTGCTGCATACTGAGGTGGTCCTATGCCTTGCTGCATACTGAGGTAGTTCTATTCCTTGCTGCATACTGAGGTAGTCCTCTACCTTGCTGCTTGCTGAGGTAGTTCTCTTCCTTACTGCATACTGAGGTAGTCCTATACTTTGCTGCATGCT
>SDVV010009967.1:0-16458 GCA_016164225.1 Gammarus roeselii | reverse complement strand
GACGGGAGATGAGATTGGTTAGCTGACGGGGGACGGGAGGTCAGGACGGGAGATGAGATTGGTTAGCTGACGGGGGACGGGAGGTCAGGACGGGAGGTGAGATTGGTTAGCTGACGGGGGACGGGAGGTCAGGACGGGAGATGAGATTGGTTAGCTGACGGGGGACGGTAGGTCAGGACGGGAGATGAGATTGGTTAGCTGACGGGGGACGGGAGGTCAGGACGGGAGATGAGATAGGTTAACTGACGGGGGCCGGGAGGTAAAAACGGGAGAGGAGATAGGTTAGCTGACGGGGGACGGGAGGTCAGGACGGAAGATGAGATTTTTTAGCTGACGAGGGACGGGAGGTAAGGACGGGAGAGGGGAGGTAAGGTCGGGAACTGACAAAAGACAAAGACTAGAGACGGAAAGTAATGATCAAATTATAAACTGATGTTTTACGATGTCCTGAGAATGTCTACTTCAACCGACAGCAAAACTCTAGTTCTTATTGAAATGGCTGTTAATTCCTCCCTGCCTGGCATTCAAGTCATCGACTCTTCTCTGCTGTCCTTCCCATCCATATATGAAAACGTGCAAATGTTTTGTCACCTCCAGACTATTACCAGCGAATATCTTACCTTGGAAAAATATAGGATAGAATGTTGATGCGACGGAAAACGTTTACGATCGAATTTCAACACGCTGGGACGCATTTTCAAGTATTTGTTTCAGAACCGAAAGTGTTTAGCACTGAATTTCTTAGGACCGAAAGTGTTCACGCTGGAATTATTTTGCCTCGAAAATTTTACGATGGAAAAAATCCTAGCTGGAAATAACCCCAAATCATCTGACACCTTTATGTATAGGATCGAATAGTTTGGCCCAGAAATGATATTGAACGAAAAGTGTTAAGGACGGAAAAATCTACGATGGAATTTATTTTCCCTGGAAGTTGTCGTTGGATGGTATATTTTTAGCTGTAACCTAACTTAACCGGACCTAACCTAACCTAACCTAACCTTACAGGAAAGAAGTATAGTGTTTTTTTGTTCATCGTCCACATACCCAAATAAAATTATTTCCAGCGTAAACACTTTCCGTTCTAAACAGATTCCGCCCAAAACATTTTCCGGCTGAAATACCTTCGACTGAATCAAGTTGCCCACAGAAGACAATTCGATCGTGAGCATTTCCAGCGAAAAAAAATCCGTCGTAAATAGTTTCTATCCTGAATAATTCGATGCTATCAACTTTCCATCCTAAACACTTTCGCCCCAATTCCCTTTCTGATCAAAAACGTTTTATGCCAATGAACAATATGTTCAATCTACTTTCCAGGCTACAGGTTTTCGGTTGAAAATTTCCCTTTCGAAAACACTTTCGATCGAAAACAGTTTCCGGCTAAAATGAATTCGTAGAATTGTTTCCGTCGTAAACACTTTCTGGGCTAAATAATTCCAGCGTAAATACCCCGCCCATCATGCAATGACCGGCGTCCGTTAATGAGCTCTAATGAAGTAATTGCTCTGTAATTTTTGGTTGAAAAGGCGTTATCCTCGAATTACCTTCCTTTGTATGATCAGCTTTTGTATCCATGGCAGGTTCAGTCGCATTGTAGCGCAAGTTCAACATTATTGATCCTTTTGTGACGCTTGACAGCCTACTTGTGAACTACAGTAATTAGGGCAAAACTAGCCGAAATGAATGACTGCTAAAAATATGAGTATATCCTTGATCTGGATATTTATTTTGGATAGCTACAAATAAATGGGTCATGTATACATAAACTCAGACTTGGTCGAAGCAAAAGACTGTGCACAATGGTACAGTTGTAGCAAAACGCAACCAGTGGGTGTGAATGGGATTACGTGTCATTTTGGTAAGGTTAACCAGATTTCCTCGAATGATTTTCCACTAGTTAAATTAACTCGTGCAATCGTGCAATCTGAAAATTATTTGGTGATGAAATCTATCAACTCTATTCAACGACACCAGATTTCTGCTACGATCTTCATGCTAGGCAAGGATCAATAAACGAATGATTGATTGAGACAACGACTAGTATGGTTAGGCGTTATTCAAAATACTATGCAAGCCACTGCATGGCCTTTTGCTCCCCACATTTGCCCTCATACTGCCATCAGTTTTATTATTCACAAGTCAATATGAAACATTCCTCTGAATGCCCAGTCCCATGGAAGACTGTTGGTTACAGCGCAGAAAACGTATCGCCACATGACAGCTTCCGATGGATTGTTGATTTCTAAATGAGGGCATAAATTGTTTGTTTAACACCAAAAGATTGTCGAATGTCATAAATCAAAGCTTGAGTAATGGTTATCATTCAGTGCTCTAGTAATGACCATCATATAGTTAGCGTTCAATGGTTGATAAATGGTTTTCATTCAATGCTTCAGAGAGGACCATTATATTGTTTGAGTTCAAGGCTTGAGAAATGGTTAACAATCATGGCTTGCGAAATGCTTTCTAAATAGTGAACTATTTAGAAAGCATTTAGAAACATGGACTGAATAGTATTGGCAGAGGGGGTGATGAAATCACATTCATGAAAGTAGGATTCCCGCAGCTGTTTGTTTTGTCAATAAATTTGGCTCATTTAATGTGAGAATCGAAGGTCTGTGTCGTAAGGATGAAGTCTACTCTTCATTATGTTTTAACCGGTTATAAATGGCTTGTCAAGTGATTTTCTGCGGCGCTGGCCTTCATCATCAATCATGAGAAACACTATCATGAAGACCACTATTTATCATGAGGACCACTATTGTCAAGTTTTTGTCTCTGGTGCTGGCCTTCATCATCAATCATGAGAACCACTATCAAGAGGACCACTATTTATCATGAGGACCACTATTGTCAAGTTTTTGTCTCTGGTGCTGGCCTTCATCATCAATCATGAGAACCACTATCAAGAGGACCACTATTTATCATGAGGACCACTATTGTCAAGTTTTTGTCTCTGGTGCTGGCCTTCATCATCAATCATGAGAACCACTATCAAGAGGACCACTATTTATCATGAGGACCACTATTGTCAAGTTTTTGTCTCTGGTGCTGGCCTTCATCATCAATCATGAGAACCACTATCAAGAGGACCACTAGTTATCATGAGGACCACTATTGTCAAGTTTTTGTCTCTGGTGCTGGCCTTCATCATCAATCATGAGAACCACTATCAAGAGGACCACTAGTTATCATGAGGACCACTATTGTCAAGTTTTTGTCTCTGGTGCTGGCCTTCATCATCAATCATGAGAACCACTATCAAGAGGACCACTAGTTATCATGAGGACCACTATTGTCAAGTTTTTGTCTCTGGTGCTGGCCTTCATCATCAATCATGAGAACCACTATCAAGAGGACCACTTGTTGTCAAGAGGACCAGTATTGTCAATTGTCTGTAGCACTGGCCTTCATCATCAATCATGAGGACCACTATTTATGCCCATATTTTTATATAGCAGATAACAATGGATTTTGACCTAAAAATGGCAAATGAAATGAATTCTTGAATTAATGATTTTTTTTTCGTTTCACAACCAAATGCGACAATATTTTATGTGTGAAATTATCCGAGTAACCGTAAAAAAATGTTTCACAGACATCATCACTGATTATTGCGTATTACAGAACCGTTTCAGACGAGAGCTTGCAAATATTACTGTTCTAGCAGGGTATAATAGAGCCTCTCGTAACGAACAAGTTCGTTATCATCGGCATTCTCTATGAGGTATGAGTAGCTATAATACAGCCTAATATGCCCGGGGGTCCTATAGCCTAATATGCCCGGGGGTCCTATAGCCGAATTTGCCCGGGAGTCCTATAGCCGAATATGCCCGCGTATATGCGGAGCGAATGTGCCCGGTGGATGAAGGTAGGTGGGCATGTGGAAGGGTGACGGTGTGGGGGGAATGAAGTGGGGATTGTAGGGATTGTGGGGATGATGTGGGGATTATGTTTATGTTTTGAATGTATATATACTAATATTATTGCAATTTTCAACTGCGTAGACATATGTCTTTTTAATGTTAATTCATTAATACCAATGTATAAATAGGGTAAACAAACATTGATATACACTAACATTAAATAACCTAGATTTTAAGGCCGCACTCGTACATTTCGCATGTTAACCCCCCATTCATGAAAACTTTTTATGGAAATGGAATCTTTGTTTTGTCCAGGATGTGTCTAGGGTCGAATATATTCAGAGGTGATGGACTAAACAGATGCATGGCTTATCTGAGGCGCCAGAAGCATAACTGGCTGTTGACTCTAAATGTGTTCTCTATCAGGCGTAGGGTCATCATAACCTAACCTAACTTTAGACAGGTTTGATATGCATGTATAGGATTGATATTTGAATCTCTCCCCAGTCTGTATATCTAGCAGAACATTATTAGTTTGAATACACTCCTCCAATCTTGATCTAGCAAATATCGCTTCTTTTCCATCTGTAAATTACATCGATTATGCAAATATTACCAGTAATTCATATTATCAATTTTTTTGGCCCGAATATACATCATTTATGGGTATGTACGATATTGATATATATTAATCTCTCCTCTTGGTCCATATATTCAACATATCATTAATAGTTTGAATACACTTCTCCAATTTTGATCAGGCAAATATTTTTTCGCCGTTTATGCAGACGATTGAAATCCAGATCATTATTAAAAACACCCTTTCCTGTTTTGTATGAGGCTCAGCAGTCAGGTTCCAAAAGAACTAATTTACTTCATTTGATGCAAGGTTTTGAGTTTGGATCAGTTGCACGTGATGTTAATTTCAATAATCTAGTCAATCTAACCATAGCAACATATCCAATGATACTGTTTTTCATTCAAGTTTGATGTATATGTATGTTATTTTGTCATTATTGTATGCAATATACATATAAATTAACTTCACATGGCTTTACTCTACACATATATATAAATATATTTTGGCACCATGTAGGCATATTCAGGACCGTGCCGATGCCATGCCATACAAACGCCTTTTTCTACGCCTATACGACGTCAGTGCCAACTGCACGTATACACATATATATTTGACGTTGCAGCTGTTCACATCGGAAATTGTTCGTAGTTTAAACTTTCACTGAAGAAGAAAAAATTGATATCGATTGTAGCAAACGTGCAAAATCTAGACTATGAATCGCGCCTGAGCTGCACAATTTATCGATTTATGTATAACAGTATACGACATTTGGGCAAAATTGTTGCCGTACGGTACCAGATATACGACGCTAGCGCACATCTTGGTATGAGGTACATTTATATGTCCGGTATCGGTGTAGCGACCCACGGCATTATGTATCTGGTCAATCTAAGCTATCCTGACCATACTAGTCAATGATTATGTATTTATATTCAAGTTTGATGCCTATGTATGGTATTGATATAAATGATGATCTCCACTTGGGACGTATGTTTAACCTATCTTCCACAGTTTGGAGACACTCCTCCAATTTTGGTCTGGCAAATAAACCTTTTGCAGTTGTTGTTTAGATTTCATAACATTGTCGATTTATCCATTGCAAGTTTGTATGAGACTCAGCAGCCCGATTCCAATAGATCTAATTCACTTCATTTGTTGCAACGTTTTCGATATGAATCAGTTTCAAGTAGTATTAGATTAAAAGATCTAGTCAATCTAAACTGAATAACTATTTTTTTTATAGAGGTTTGATGGTAATGTATGGCATTGATATACATGAATCTCCCCATCGATTTATTCAACACTGTACATCAGATTGAACAAGAGGGTTACCATACACCACCAGATGTATAATCCTCTCTATATAGGTCTCATTGTGATACGTGACTGGGGCTGTCGACTGAAGTCAAACCTTTGTTAGCATGCATGAATGGTATTAATATATATGAATCTCTCCACGTGACTCTACATTTTGATCTATCATTGGCAGTTCGACTACACTATTCCAATCTTGACTGAGCAAATATCCTGTTGTAGGTGCTTCAATTTCAGAATATTATAGATTGGGTGAGCTCTGGAGGTAGGTTCCAATGGAACTAATTCACTTAATTTCTTACAAAGGTCTCTATTGTGGATGTTTCTCAGGTCAGGTTAAGTTATTCCCCGTTAAATATTGTCTGTATGAGCACGGATCTCTGCCTCACCTAACCATTTTTAAGGATGGATAAGTCATTTGTAAACTATATTATTCAAAAAATTAGCACTAGGTACTGGCAAAAGACACTGGTCTTGTTTTTAGGTTGCTATATGAAAAGTTGTTAACATCTACATCATTTTAATATAGTTTGGCACTGACGCTACCATGTACACAAATACAAATCTACGTGTACGACCCTGTTCCATTCCCAGGTTGAGTAATTTTTATTTAATTTACACGCATTATTTTTTTGCATCACAGGCGCATATTTACATGGCATTCCATTTCAAATCTCATATTAATAATTTGAAAACCTGCTATTTCTTACATCGCATTTTATCGTAGATGTATTACCCTCACACAAATCTACATAACCTTAATTAACCAAGAATTATGAATTAATATTCATGTATTATGCTTTTGGAAAGTATTCAGTAATTGATTTATGCTTTATTGTGTCAGTAATTGATTTATGCTTTATTGATGCTTGTGTCGACATTTTGATCTATCTCTAGCAATTCGATTACACTCCTTCAATCTTAATTGAGCATTTATTGAATATTTTTTCATGTGGAAATTACATCGATCGATTGAATGCAATCCGTGATTCATATTATTTTGAATTTGGTATAATTCAACCTCACTTTTACATGTTTTCCACACCCAATCTAATCTAGCCTAACCTATCCTTATGTATGGCATTCAGTCATTGATATATACATATAAAGCCCTCCACACGACTCTAAATATTACTTCAACATACATGTTATTTATTTCGTTGTCACTCTCGACCCATATTAGTTAGCAGAGAGGTCCATTTCAACACGTAGATTGTTTGAATGTATGAGTAGTTCATACTTGTTATCAGTTTTTACACAAACGAACACTTCGTTACACACCAGGTATACTTCTTTTACTTCAATATCTCCTGTCACTACACCCTTTGAGGACATGCACCTCTGATTTGCGTTTTGTTTCCTATAATTTTCATATTATTGAGGATGATTACGTATGAGATGTCACCACAAAATACTTGTTTATTCATCTTTATTCCATTTTATTTATTTTCGGCAAAGTGTACAACCCCCCATCCCCCAATTTTTATTGAAATGACGCCAACTCAAGCTATACACCATCTTTTCAGAACAGAATCACATCGTCGACTGAGCAAGATCTGATCCGACTCTGATTTATATTCAATCGATCTGCATCACATCTTGATCATTTACCCCAGATTAACCCCCCCCCCCTCCAAATTCTGTCAGTGTGTAATTTTCAATGATTACCAGTTTATGCTTCGTTTCATGCCTTAAAACATATTCTACTGACTTCGACTTTATTTGCAATCTCTGACTGATATGATGTATTTTATTGCTTTAACTGCAAGATCTGATGGGTATTTGGAACATTTGATTATGTATTTACATGGTTTATTAGTGCTCTGTTAGTATTATTCACAGATCTTGCTTGTATGATCAATGATATCTTCCTGTTGTTTTGCTTTGACACAGCATAGTTTGAACATCCAACTATACCCTCCATCACTATGTCTCAGCTTACGCTCAGAATCCTCCACACACTCCATCATATCATTAATGCAAAAACCGAAGGCTGTTTCATGACCGCGATTCCACAGCTGTATTGCTTTTCTTCATCTACTTTAATTATTCGAAAATTACAAAATTCAAAGTCATTCCGATCTTCATCATTGAGAAATTGTTGCATGCGAACCCGATTTACTGTTGTTCCTAGGTACAATTTGTTTTCCATAACCTCAGTTTTATTACAGTCATGATGAGGGTTTTCCACTTGGTTTATATCAATTTCAAGATTTACATTCCTATTTTCTTTAAACATTGTTACATACGACTGTAACTTATCGATGTTAGTTACCCAAATCCGACTTCCTTTTTCCTTCGTGCCAATATGAATAATATCTCTCACTCCTTTGATTCTTGTATTACCTATTTTGAGATAATCATTAGTTTCAACACTAGTCAATATTTGTTCGGACCGAATCATATCTTCTTCGGAGATTTCTTCATCCGAGACACGTAAACCAATTTTTGCCACGTGAACACTCATTGTTGTTTATTCGAAGACAAGCCATCCTGCTCCACTTACATTCAACGTGACACTGATTCCAATCTCGGTGCGCAGATTGCTAATATAAGTTGATTACATGTGGTTTTTCGCATAACATTAGGCCGAACGTTGATCACCTACGACGTGATATGTGCATGTATGCATGTTTTTTTTATCTTTACATACGTGTATATGTACGTGTTTATGTACGCGTTCATGTACGTGTTTATGTACATGAAAGTTTAAAATACGAACAATTTCCGATGTGAACTGCTGAACGTCAAGTATGTACAGTATGTGTAGACGTGCAGTTGGCACTGACATCGTATAGGCGTAGAAAAGTGCGTTTGTATGACATGGTGTCGGCATCGGTCCTGAATATGCCTACATGGTGCCGAAAAATATATAAATATATAATATGTATGTGTAGAGTAATGCCATGTGACGTTAATTTAAATGTATACAGCATAAAATAATGACATAATAACATACGTAAGCATTAAACTTAAAAAAAAAAACGAAATTATTGGTTATATTGCTTTGGTTAGATAGATATAGATCATTGAAATTAACATCAAGTGAAACTGATCCACTCTACCAGCCTTGCATTAAATGAAGTCAATTAGTTCTTTTGGAACCTAACTGCTGAGCCGCATTCAAAACATTTAATGGTGATGTCGATACTGATATCGATATTCAATCGTCTGCAAAACGATATTTGCTAGATCAAATTCGGAGGAGTGTATTCAAACTATTGATGATGTGTTGAATATATAGATCAAGGGGAGCGATTCATATATATCAATACCATACATTCCCATAAATGATGTAGATTCGTGCCAAAAAAATCGCTAATAATGTGAATTACTGATAATATTCTAGAAATGAAAAAGGAGCCATCAAGATTGGAGGAGTATGTTCAAACTAATAATGATTTGTTAAATATACAGTCCAGAGGAGAGATTCATTTACATCAATACTATACATACCCATCAAACCTGTTTGAAATTAT
Source organism: Gammarus roeselii (assembly GCA_016164225.1). Taxonomy (NCBI): domain Eukaryota; kingdom Metazoa; phylum Arthropoda; class Malacostraca; order Amphipoda; family Gammaridae; genus Gammarus; species Gammarus roeselii. The sequence continues at coordinate 7,216 of SDVV010009967.1, read as the reverse complement.
GCTAAGTTAGGATGACCTTACGCCTGATAGAGAACACATTTAGAGTCAACAGCCAGTTATGCTGCGGGGGCCTCAGATATACCATGCATTAGTTTAGTCTATCTCCTGTGAATATATCCGACCCTAGACACATCCTGGGCAAAACAAAGATTCCATTTACATGAAAAGTTTTCAAGAATGGGGGGCTAACATGCGAAATGTACGAGTGCGGCCTTAAAATCTGGGTCCTGTTCACTGTCGACTTAAGCAAATCACTACAAAGACTACCGCTTCGTTGGATAATCTCTCTAACATAGCCATGAAACTTGGGGGGAAACATCCACATGAACTTGAAAAAAAGTCAAGAATCTAATAGACCGAACGAAAACGCAACATATGTATTTAGAAGACGAACAGTGTGCGGGGGGAGAAACAATGTGGATTAATGAGCGAGATAATAATTGTGAGCGTGAGTGAATAAAAGACATGTTTAACATGGTTTGGAAGCTAGCAGTTGTGCGAGACGAACAGTGTGCGGGGGGGAGAAACAATGTGGATTAATGAGCGAGATAATAATTGTGAGCGTGAGTGAATAAAAGACATGTTTAACATGGTTTGGAAGCTAGCAGTTGTGCGAGACGAACAGTGTGCGGGGGGAGAAACAATGTGGATTAATGAGCGAGATAATAATTGTGAGCTAGAGTGAATAAAAAACATGTTTAACATGGTTTGGAAGCTACCAGTTGTGCGAGAGATATCGATAATTGACATCTACAATGAATGAATGGAGTGTTTTACACTAATATTAATAACAAAACCGATAGACAACTTCTCAAAAAAAATCTAAAAACAGCACTGGATCCAATATCTAGACGTATTTTGTTACATTATTTACAACACAACAAGAACAACGACAACAAAGTTATGTCATGAATACATAATAAAATACTAATTATATGGTAACCGTTCAAAATCATACAGGAACAATAAAGTAGTCAAATTATTCTGTATTATACCCAATAACTATGATAAACGGGGTACCCATCATAGTATATCGTACAGTAATCCATATCGTTTACATAAGGTAAAGGTACTCTCGTTGAGGAGGGCGCCCAACCGAGAAATAAGTCAACATGCAAAAAATCAACAAAACACGACTCGCACAAACGTAATAGGTCCTAAATTCATATGACTATGTCTAGTACATTGTTTGAATCCAAAGCCTAGTTTCTTGGCCAGGAGATTTTTGGTACGGATAGATGCTGGTCACTCACGGATAGATGCTGGTCACTCACGGAGAGCTGCTGGTCACTCACGGAGATATGGTGGGCACGGAGAGATGGTGGTCACTCACGGAGAAATGCTGGCTTCTGATAAATTTTGTTTTCCAAGTCAACTGATAACAGGATGAAACCGAATGTCAAGACGTAAAAAAAAATTTTTTGGTATCACTTCATCTAATTAAGAGGATTAATACCCAACGCTATATCAAACTAGGTGAATTTATTCCTAATAAACTTCTAGCTCTCTAGTAACCATTCAAAATCGTACAACAATACCAAAAATATCTATGTAATAGTCTACTCTGTCCTAACCAACATTGAATACTTATGATATATGGTGTATCCTAACAGACCCCAGAATGCAAATCCGATAAACAAGTCGTCCAAGAACGTCTAAAACCTGACTTGATCCACTATCTAGACGTGAAATAACTAAAATTTTAAATGTATACAACTAATTAAGTGAACTTATATGTAATAAGCTATAATCAAATGGAATTCATATGACTGCATAAAATAAATTTGATCACAATTAAAAAACACAAACAAAATTGAACATGCACCATGCGTCAATGTAGAAATAAGCTAAACTATTTATCAAGACCCTTCACGTGATAAGTGAAAATTGGTCATTATCTAATGACATTCATCACATGTAATGGAAATAAAAACTATTATACCATACTATCCCTAAATATATGTAATACATATATTATGCACACGTATAGTTAAATTCATATCATAAACTCTACCCACCAATCAACCGCAGTGTGACTGTATTAAGCTCTGATCAAGCTCACCTGACAACAAAATCCAGATGCGTAGCGAGTTTTGGCCCAAGGGGACCCTTTCTTCACAACCCTCCCTCAAAAAATTATATATAAGCATATGTTGATGACAGTCGGGAAGCTACCAAGGTTTGATACGCCAAGGACGACAGTCCGACAGCGTCCCTGGCTTGATACGCTAGCCACCCCAATCAGGCAGCATCTGAGGATTGATGCGAAAGGCACGACAATCAGGCAGCATCTGAGGATTGACGCGTAAGGTAAGACAATCATGCAGCATCTGAGGATTGATGCGTAGGGCACGACAATCAGGCAGCATCTGAGGATTGATGCGTTAGGCACGACAATCAGGCAGCATCTGAGGATTGATGCGTAAGGCACGACAATCGGCCAGCATCTGAGGATTGATGCGTTAGGCACGACAATCAGGCAGCATCTGAGGATTGATGCGTAAGGCACGACAACAAGGCAGCATCTGAGGATTGATGCGTAAGGCACGACAATCAGGCAGCATCTGAGGATTGATGCGTTAGGCACGACAATCAAGCAGCGTCCGAGGCTTGAAACGTGTCAGGGACGAAAATCAGGCAGCGTCTGAGGATTGATACGTCATGGATGATAGTTATAGGCAGCGTCCAAGGCTTCATACGTCAGGGACGACAGCCATGCAGCTTCCGAGGCTTGATACGCTAGTCACGACAATCAGGCAGCATCTGATGATTGATGCGTAAGGCACGACAATCAAGCAGCGTGTGAGGGGCTTGAAACGTCAGTCAAGGACGACAGTTAGGCAGCGCCCGAGGCTCGATACGTCCGGCACGACAATCCGGCAGCGTCCGAAGCAGAAGACAAGTTTGCAACTTAGATATGCGTGATATCAACTAATTACTAAACGCTAGGAAGTAAGTCTACCTCTACATCCCACTGATAGATGGAGGTTGATTGAGGGCGTTCTCTATTCTTCATTGTTCAATAAGTCGGGACAGATGGAAAAGTTAAAGAAACATTGGACTTTTAGTTTCAAGAATAATAAGTAATGTAAGCAGCGCCACAGGCTTTATTTAATTGTGACAATTTACTGTTTGAACTGAACTTTGGAGGAAAACACTGAGAGTGAATAATTTCCAACATGAGGTTGTGTGTACTATCTGTTACAAAGATAGAGCACTTATTTTTCAGTTCGCGTTTTATTTTTCATTTCAATCAAATTGTATGTAGTTAGGTAAGTTATTATGGTTGTATATTTGCTGCCAAACGTCTGGAGGAAATACAAATGTGTAAATCCATATTATAAAACATACAATCTTGTTGCAGGGATGTCGCAAACAAAATGCGATATTAAAAATAAAGTCTCTATCTATGTAACCGAACGAAGATTTCTCACACTTTGTTTGACCCACGAAGACACAAATTTTGAAATTAACTGCATAGCTGACATGACATGACAGGTTACACATGACATGACATGTTACACATGACATGACATGTTACACATGACATGGCATGTTACACATGACATGGCATGTTACACATGACATGGCATTTTACACATTACATGACATGTTACACATGACATGACATGTTACACATGCACAGGAAAAACATTTCAATGGATCATAAAAGTAAGGTCCATTAATTGATAAGGTTCCTACATGACCGATAAAACGAGAATTTTGAGTAAACGAAACAGGTCCAAAATGACTGTTTAAATGTATTCATACACGACGCTGTCATTGATCAAGTTGACTTGACGACGTACGTGACACAAACCATTGTAAATACATATTCTTGAAATTTATTTTGGAATATAGCTATGGAGGTGAATAAGTTTGGTCCTAGCCGATATATTTCTGTTATGGACTAAAAGGGAATTCTAGAATGAGACGTAGCCAAATTAAACACTAGATAATATTTATCTTTAAAAATTGTGCTCACCGTCTGTGCTCTCACCAGTGATGAATGTTCACAATACTGATTGTGCTCACCGTCTGTGCTCTCCCCAGTGATGAATGCTCACAATACTCATTGTGCTCACCGTCTGTGCTCTCACCAGTGATGAATGTTCACAATACTGATTGTGCTCACCCTCTGTGCTCTCACCAGTGATGAATGTTCACAATACTCATTGTGCTCACCGTTTGTGCTCTCACCAGTGATGAATGCTCACAATACTCATTGTGATCACCGTCTGTGCTCTAACCAGTGATGAATGTTAACAATACTGATTGTGCTCACCGTATGTGCTCTCACCAGCGATGAATGTTCACAATACTGATTGTGCTCACCGTCTGTTCTCTCACCAGTGATGAATGTTCACAATACTCATTGTGCTCACCGTCTCTGCTCTCACCAGTGATGAATGTTCACAATACTCACTGTGCTCACCGTCTGTGCTCTCGCCAGTGATAAATGTTCACAATACTGATTTTGCTCACCATCTGTGCCCTCACCAATGATGAATACTCACAATACTCATTGTGCTCACCGTTTGATCTCTCACCAATGCTGAATGCTGACCATATTAATTGTGCTCACCGTCTGTGCTCTCACCAGTGATGAATGCTCACAATACTCATTGTGCTCACCGTCTGTGCTCTCACCAATGATGAATGCTCACAATAATGATCATTATAGTTCAAAAACGCATTCTCCGTGACCTAGTGATGTATTGTTGTACATTCTAGAGCAAACAAAGCGGTTCATCACAACTAGAGCTTACAAACTTCAATTCATTCTATGTTTTTCCATCAATTTCGTATGATTCTTCCAGTCAACAAAAAGCGAAGACAACACTGTAAAGATCAATGCCATCGTGTAGCGCTGTTACACCATTTTTGTATGACTTATGAGTACCACATGGTGGCCATGGCAACACTGTAAACACTTATGGGGTCTGCCTGTATTCGCCTGAGGTTCGTGGGTCAGAGGGAGTTGAGTTGAGCAGGGTCGGTGAGGTGCTCAACTTCTGACCTCCTTACCCTGATTAGTTGGTCTTTACTGGCCAGGTCAAAAGTTACGTGTGGTGCTGTAAGCTCTTCTGTTCTGGTTAAGAGAGCATCGAGTGTAATATTAATCCTTGTTATTTTTGTAGACTATTTCCGGTCATTTTCTTATTTACGTATGAATTTGTTATCCTCCCAGTGAATTACTCAACGGAATATCAATGCTAAAAACTTTAAAAACGCCTTTAAAAATCATTAGCCGCGGTCATCCAAAAATACAACGTCCGTAAAATACGGGACAAAGTTTACAACAAAGAAAAACAATTTTTATTTTCATTCGAAAATCGGCCAGTATATTTGAATGGCTTGTTTTAAAGTGATTGTAGGCCACGATCATCAGCGGGAAAGCGTGTGACCTCATCTACTAGCATTTCTCAAGTAATTGTGATGAAGTTTTAGTAATGTCGAGTTTCATGCAAGACCCAGGGGCTATTGATGGGTCCCAAATGCATTGGACGCCAGTCTAAAAACGAATGCATTTGACGTCAGTCTGCAAGCAAATGCATTTGACGTCAGTCTGCAAGCAAATGCATTTGACGTCAGTCTGTAAGCAAATTTGGATGTTAAGTCCTTATTCTCACATTTAAATTTTTGTCAAAGTCGATATCGACGGTTATGCACTTCAAATATTCCAATTGAAATGTTTTCTTATATTTTACATAATGATGATAGATGCACTGGAAAATTTTTTAGTGGTCGAGGCCTTGAAACAGTGTAAAAAATGCTGTTCCTAAATATTATGTTTCCTAATAAAAAAATCTTTTCACCAATCTTCCTATCATCGAGCCTAGGTGATGAACACATAAGGGGCAACGATGCCCAAACCACGTCGCTTTGTGCCCGCTCCCCCTTCTCTGTTGGCCCTTCTTGGACTGGCCGTCAGACTGTCTCTGGGCTTCAGTTCTACGGTGCTCACGCCATCAGGCAACTCTTGGGAGAGGGTTGGAGGTAATCTAATTACAAAACATGTAAATAATTCATTAAAACATGTTGAAGCTGTTCAGTTCTACGGTGCTCACGCCATCAGACCACACTTGGGAGAGGGTTGGAGGTAATTTAATTACAAAACATGTAAATAATTCATTAAAACATGTTGAAGCCGTTCAGTTCTACGGTATTCACGCCATCAGGCAACACTTGGGAGAGGGTTGGAGGTAATCTAATTGCAAAACATGTAAATAATCAATTAAAACATGTTGAAGCTTAAATTTATTTGCGATTTTTGTTTTATTTTATCACAAACCTGGTGCCCTGTATCTATGCTGTATCACAAACCTAGTGCCCTGTATCTATGCTGTATCACAAACCTGGTGCCCTGTATCTATGCTGTATCACAAACCTGGTGCCCTGTATCTATGCTGTATCACAAACCTGGTGCCCTATATCTATGCTGTATCAAAAACCTGGTGCCCTGTATCTATGCTGTATCACAAACCTGGTGCCCTGTATCTATGCTGTATCAAAAACCTGGTGCCCTGTATCTATGCTGTATCACAAACCTGATGCCCTGTATCTATGCTGTATCACAAACCTGGTGCCCTGGATCTATGCTGTATTTCTGCTAATTGGTACAACGAACTGGAAAATAATAGATACCGGTCGATGACCATCTAAAACGAAGAGTTCTCGTTCACAAATTATTTTCAGATCTTTTGGGAACCAAACAACCCCCTTCCTCCCCCTCTATCCCCCTCCCAACATCCCCGCCTCTCCATTTAAGCGACTTATGTAAATACATTTTCATGACTTCAATTTTAATGAGCTATTTCTTTATTTCCGTTCGTAAATAAACGACAAATATATTTTTGGGGAACAGACCGTTTATGTATGTTTACCCCATACGTCAGTGAGTGTTACGTGTGTTAAAGCGTTATCAAGACTTATGTACGGTTTTACTGTTAGAATAAGATTTTTTTTTTGTAATGATGGATGTGCTGCTCCTACCATTTTCGTCTATTATATCAAATATTGATTAAATCCACTCTCACAATTTTTCATACAGATCTGCATTGTAAGGTCCGCAATCCATAAGATCTAGGATATAAACCATGTCTAAGGTACATAATTAGCGAAATTTATATCAATGTACGATAACATAGATCAAATATTGATGAATGCAAAATGGGTTACCATACAATGACGAATACATTATTACCTATCCTAG
>SDVV010009966.1:0-16458 GCA_016164225.1 Gammarus roeselii | reverse complement strand
TGCGGGGCTGCCCGTGGCTGCGGGGCTGCCCGTGGCTGCGGGGCTGCCCGTGGCTGCGGGGCTGCCCGTGGCTGCGGGGCTGCCCGTGGCTGCGGGGCTGCCCGTGGCTGCGGGGCTGCCCGTGGCTGCGGGGCTGCCCGTGGCTGCGGGGCTGCCCGTGGCTGCGGGGGTGCCAGGGGGTTGCTGATGTTAGTGGTAATATCAGAGTGTGCAGTGCAACAGGCGGCAGTGCCGTTGTGGGGATTGTGGTGCTGGCCAAACTAGTCAGAGCTGAGCCAACTTTCCATTCATGACTTCATGCTGTACTTCTTCAACCAGATAAAAATGTGCATGTCATTCAGATTCACTGGAAGATTGGAAGAAGATCTACAGATGAACAAGAAAATAAGAATTCTTTGGTTGGATACGTCCAGATTTCAAACTAACTATTTACCTGCTGTTACTACTTTGGTTTAGATCCAGTGACTCTAGTCTTTCTCTGAAACCAGACCTGCCAGGGTGCAGCCCTCATGCATATATTCCCAATTTCTTTGTTTCTCCCACTGTTTGTCACCAATTAGTTTTCATTATCTATGGCAGTTTGGTTCCTTCATCTGAAATTTGCTTCTTGTAGTAGTAGGAGGTCATGTTTAATACTGATTTGCAAGTGTTTCTGCTGAATCATACACAATAGTTTAATACACTTAATAACTTAGAATTTTGACAATTTTTTTACCTGTTTTTTTTCTTCAAATTTGAAGCACCCGTCTTCCTGACAAACAAGTATGGGAGAAGATTGGTTGATCTCTGCTGTTGCCTCGGCTGTCTTTATCTATCTGTTGCACTATCAATTGACAGCTACTAAAGAATTTCAAACAAAAAATATGTATCACCTTGACACAAGCTGTGGTGGAATTATATTTTTTGCTAATATCCAGTTGGATACCAAATATTATACAAGTGGCTTATAATTCTGTGAAGTGCATTTGAAATGGAAATTTCTGGAAGTGTATAAAATCTCATGAGCATAGAAACAATTTTATTTATAAATGTTAAGATATTTTAAGGAAAATAAAATGCATGTATTGCACTTTTTGGAACAAAAATTATAATTTCCTGGCTGGTCTACTTTCCCAGCATCAGGCTTCCAGATCAAGGTCATTGAGTTTTTGTTTTCTTGTCTATAAAATATGGCACTAGGCTGACTTTGATTTGTGCAGCAACTCTACCCTATGTTAATTTAGTTGAATTGTCTGCAACATTGAATAAAGATGCAGGTAATTCAGAAATTTGATCCAAGATGTTTGACCTTAGTCTCATATTTTGCTTGCTAAGGTGCTGGTCTGTGTTATTGTGTCCCAGGTAGTATTATTTTCTGAAGGTTTGTCAGTCTGATAGCCAATTTGGGTTTGGGGTGGAAGCAGCATGGGGGTTGAAGTTTTTCTTACATATGGTGAGGCTATTGATTTAGTGGACAAGGGAATGGTTTACAAGAGGTTAAAAGTGAAAAAAGACAATAACAGGCCTTTTGGTCCAAACTGGGTTGACCATTGATAGTAAGATGATTTGTTCTGAATTAAAATGTCTGAAAGAGCATCTGTGTCAGGGTAATTCCTATTTGCATGGACCAAGAAAGAGGAAGTTTTTAACGATGATACTCAAAAACAAAAGGCATCTTGTTTGGCTTGAACTCAATAAAAATGTTCCAATGAATTTCTGTATCAGGATAGGCAAATCTGATATTCCTGTTGAAGTTGAAGTTATAAGTCTGAGAGTAAGGTTTGATCACAATCTTTCCTTCAAACACCACGTAATTACTCTGTTCAAAGTTGAATGGAGCACTTCTGTTCCTAAACTCCAAAAATATTAATTGGATTTCAAATCAAGATTATTGATAGTCCATTCTTTAGTATTTGCTCACATTATCTGTCGTCTTTCAGTTTGGAGGAAATGCACCCAAACTCTAAGAGAGAAAGTGCAATGCTCTATAAACTTTGCGGCAAGAATGACGTGCAATGGTAACCACATAAAACAAGACAACGTCAGTCCTCTCCTCAAAAAATTACAGTAGCTCAATATTGACAACAAACTGGCACTCCATGAGTCAATCAGATTTCATAAAGATCTTACATATATTCTTCAAGTGAAAACAACAATCCATTCACAAGAAATAATGATACTCTGCTCATTCAACACAGGAAAACAGAAACTGCCTGTTGAGCTGTTTTGATCTCTGGACCAAAATCCTGGAGCAACTTCCCAACAAGCCTCAAGAATCTTGAATCCAACACGTCCTTCAAGAATAGGCTCAATGAACATCTCTCAACCGATCAATTCAAAACTGTAACTTTGCCCACACACACAAGCTAAATGATGATACCAGTAACAAGAAAATGCATTCTATTCTTGAGCATGTCTGAAACCACCACCACCATAACTCCCAACATTGAGACACCATCTAATTGTTTATACTCTGATAGATATGTTTTTTATGTTGCTACCAATTACAATTGTCTTTGCCAATTAACATAAGTGTTAAGTACCATTTTGTCTATTTCTATGTTTTAAATGTTCCAGTTGTTTTATAAAGAGAGGCTGTGTAATTGACACAGCCTCTCTTTATAATCTTTAACCTTTCTCTGGTGAGTGGAATGCTCTCTTATGCATGGAAGAGGTCATTGGTGATTCCAATTTTTAAAAGTAAATCTAGATCTGATCCCCTCAACTATCGTCCAGTTAGCCTCACCTCTGTTTGCTGCAAATCGATGGAGAGGATTGTTGCTGCTGAGCTGGTGGAACACTCAAGTCTTACCAGCTCCATTCTTCCAGACAGTTTGGATTTAGGAAGGCTAGATCAGCAGAGGATCAGATGTTGCTGGTCTATTTGGATGTAGTTAGGTCTGTTGATGCTGGTTTGGTGGTACATATGGCCATGCTTGATTTTTCAAAGGTATTTGATGTTGTTTCCCTTCCCATTTTTCTTCTGAAGTTGCAGGCTTTTGGAGTTTCTGAGGTTGTGTTGAGGTGGATTGGTAGTTTTCTTCATTCTCGATTCATGTGTGTTGACATTGATTGAGTGAATAGCAAGCCCAGGGATGTCCTGAATGGGGTTCCACAAGGTTCAGTCTTGGGTCCAGTCATCTTTCTCATACATGTAATTTTTTGACCGGCGGCCTTGTATCTAAGTTTGGCGCATTTTCTGATTTTAAAATTTATGTCTTTCCAACATCATGTTGTTGGTGTTGTCTGCATTGCAGGAAGACCTTGACAAAGTGTTCCAGACTGCATCTTCATTGAATTTGTTGTTGAACCCAAGCAAGTGTGTTGTTTTATGTTTCAGAAGACATTTTGCTGGTTGGATTGGTCCCAGTGCAGAGGCTGTTTACACTCTTTGGGGGGCTTGTTTGGAGTTGGTCCAAGTTCATTCTTGATTACTGATCCTGTGTGTGAAATCTTGGTGATGTCCATGATGTGAAGTTGCTTGTCTGTTCAGAGGAGGTGGACCAAACAGGTGCATGGTCTGTATGAGATGTTCTACCATGACAGGCTGATGGCTCTCTATTTGTTCCCAATCAAGGGCAGATTACTGAGAAGTGCTCATAAAGTATTGGAGAATTCTGTGTTGTGACATGAAGGGTTCTGATAAGTCCATTGTGTTCTAAAGGTTGCTGGATGGTAGGAAGTGGGGACATCGGCACAAACTCTAGATGCCCTGCTGCTCTGTGGATGTGGCAAGGAGGTTTTTTAATGTTCAATGCTCTAGGATATGGAATGAGCTGCCTGGTGCTGCTGTCAAGTTGCTACCATTTTTGCTTTCAAGGCAGGGTTGGCTGAGTTTATGGGGAATAGGTTGTTTGAGTGCTAGGGTCTTGTGTTCCACCAGCCGTGTTGACTAGTCTGGTGGGATTTGTCCTGTTGCTTTTTTTATATGTATTTGTTTCATGGTCTTCTGCAGGGTTGTAGTTGTGCTTTAGGTTTTCATGCGAGTGGCTTTGGGTTTGTTCTCTGGCAGCCAATGGTGCGTATCCCTTCCAGCATCTTCCCGTTGTTGTTCTGCGGAGTCTCTGTTTGTGGTTGCGCGCATGGCTGTGCTGGCCTCTCCTGGCTTGGTGCACCTGACAACTGGGTATGCCTAGCCCTTGGGGGGCTGTAAAGGTATGAGTGGTTGCATCATATTATGGCATCTTATTATCAAGGGTTTGAAATAGCTACCATGATTTTCTAAATCATGCTTTTGTGCTAAACTGAATGTTGGGAGGTTAAATTAGAAAAAAATTAGCAACAGAAAACCTTCCTTCACTTGCAGCATCTCATAGGAAGGAGGGATAAGTTAAGTCAGTGAGAAGATCCTTTTGGCTATCTCAGCTAATTTCCCTTCATGATTTCATAAATGTTTTGGATCAATGCTAATTATACCCAAGGGACTTCAGGCTGCTTGGTTGAGTCTTTCTGATCAGGGTTGTAAAGACCTTTTTTTTTTTCTCCAAGAAACCTGGCCCAAATGCAGGCTATATTGAAAATATATTTTTTTTTGTTGAATATTAAATTCTTTTGGGAAAAATATGTTATTTGGAGGGATTTTTTTAGTAAACATGCTTTTTATTGATTTTATTCAAGAAATTATGTTGTATAGGTTATACCTCTATACCATAGACTTGCCTGATTCCTTTATTCAGTTAAATTAGTTGAATACTTGATGTACATAAGCTGAAGTTATTATATTTTTCCCATGTTGTGGAACCACCTTAGTTGTTACCTGTAAAGTAAACATAGTGGATTTTTGTAAATCTGTAGTTCTGTATTTGAATAAAAGTAGAAATATTCCATTCATAAATTTTTTTTATAACTTGCATTGAGAACATAAGGCGATTGGTATGTATGGCTGTTGGGGAGGTGGAAGCCATAGATGTCAACTCCTAATCAACAATGACTATAGTGCTGTGTAAACTTTGTGAATAATATTTTTTTTTATTGTATTGTCTCTATTGAGTAGCTAATACAATTGATTGGTCATACTTAATTACTGTAAGCTGTCTCTTGCAAATTGTCCTCTTGAAATGTCATTTACAACAAAAACAATGTTAGTATTACTTTCTCAAACTTATGATATTATAGTCAACTACTCATCTTGGTAAAGTAACTCGGGGAATTTAATAGTCTGGAACCTGAAGTCACATCTGAACTAATTAAGGGAAATCTTTTATACAAACTTGAAAAAATATATTTTTAATTTTAAAATAACTTCCAAACATTCATAAAGGGTCCGTTTAGTAGTAGTGACTTTCATTTCCAAGGTTCATATCCAATTAGCAAACTCAATTTTTTTTTTAATGTCTATTGGACATCAAAATGAAAAAGAAACTGTGGGTAAAATGACTATGTAGCTACCCACTACAACTGTGTTCCTGATGCTATTGCTCAATTAAACACGTTAACCTATTTCTCATTAACGTGTTCTTTTAATGATGTTTTTTGGACTAATTCTGAAGAATGCTTATCTGATGATGGAGAGTTGGCTACTAAGTAAAACATGTAGCTTGCTTTGAACTACTTGAATACATTAAATCCCTGTTTCCAATAAACATGCAATGCCATCTCCTACATTAGCAATGCAAGTAGTTGTTAGCATTGCAATTTTGCTAGAAAACTTCCCTGAACTGTCATGGAGTGGGAAGCTGTTGCACATTACCCAAAAAGTTGGTGCTGGCTCACTAAGCATAGATTTTCATTAAATATTCTTTTGGTCTGTGAATGACCCATAGGATGATACTGAACTTTTAAACTGTAGCTGCTTGGTACTAAACAGTATCCAGTTGCAAACCAAATGATTGTAAATGTGACTGGTTTAATCAGTCTTAACTGGAGGTGCAAGTATTGGATCAAGTCATGTTGTATCCTGCACTGTGCCTTTTATTTCAAGCATATTTATTTTGCAGTGTATAGAGGTAATATTTGCTCTTTTCAAAGGTTATATAGGAAAAAATGGCTGAATCATGTTCTCTTATCATTTGGAGATGTTGTAAATGATATTTAATTACACCAGATATATGCTCCACCTAGCAGACCAATTGTAGTCTGTTGTACAGGAAGAGGGAGCTCCCATTGCAAATAAATGTTTTGGAGACCATTAATTTGTGTTCTAGGCCTAATAGTTGGCAAGAGTATTACCAGTGTCCTTAGTTGTTAAGTAAAATTTTGTTTTACGGCTGTCTCTGAATGAATATTTATTAATAAATCAATCAATTTGCTTCACTGTTGCTATTCATGTCAACCGGTGATATTGAGGAAAACTCAGAAAGAGCAGCACATTCTAAAATTTTCAGTCTTTTTATCAAAGTGCTGATGGTTGTTACTCATGTAAATTTTTGCACAAAGGTCTGAAACTCATTCAATATCAGGGCCATCAACAGTGGCCAAACCAATTCTGGTATTTTGATCATTTAGACTCCTTTTTAATCTTCTCTGCTCTACTGCCTAGCTTTTTATGTGTTGGATCATTAATGGTGTCAATTTATCAGCTGATGATTTTCCTCACTCAAGTTGGTTCTAACTACCCTGTCCACCCTATTTCAATTATAGGAAGATGTTTGTTGGAGGCCTTTCCTGGGAGTCAACCCAAGACACCTTGCAGCGTTATTTCGGCCAGTACGGTGAAGTGATCGACTGCGTCGTCATGAAGAACAGCGAAACCGGTCGCTCCAGGGGCTTTGGCTTTGTCACATTTGCTGATCCTTCCAAGGTTGACCTGGTACTCAAGAGTGGCCCTCATGAACTTGATGGACGGACGGTGAGACCCTTTTCCTCTGCAGGATGACTGGCATGGTTATGTTAGGTGCTCCTCTTAATCTAGTTCCATTACAACTTTTTAGCCAACATACACGGCATGATTTTCTTTGTCTAAGTACTTCCACCTGCAGCTATGGCATGCCTTCAACTATCTAGCAGTCTGCTCACCACCAAATACTGGAGACTTGAGCATGAGCTCAGATGCAGGTCGGTTTCTGATGAAGCTAATTTATTGTAGTTTATTGTCCATAATTAACTTATTATCCTAACAGCACATTGCTTCTGGTCTGGCATAGCTAACAGTCTGGTAATACTAAGGAGTGTGATTGGCAGGCAAAACTATGATCTTATTGCTTGTGAAATAGCTATTTTTAAGATCACCCTTCCCTACTCTGTACCATTTGTAACCATTATAGTTGAATAACATAGGCAGTTGTTTCAGACTATTGAGAACCTTTTGTTCACAGGATTAATAATGAAAAAGTCTACATCTTGAATAGTGACTATTTGAATTAAATACTGACTCTGAAAATGATGTTAGAAATTAATTAATTTCTGTCAATCAGCTTATCCAGCCTGTTTATATCTAGTGGTGCACTTTTTGTTTTTGAAGCCAGGTGATAAATAAGATATACATGACATTGTTGGACTAGCACCATTAAATGGCATTTAGATATTCAGTTAGCAACTTGACAGTTTGGGTTGAAACTGCGATATGTACAATTGTCTTGTTTCTTACTATTATTCAAATTCCATTCCACTTCAGGGATTGTAGACATCATTAGTGAGATCGATTTAAGGCAGTGTTTGTAAACCTTCTCTATCGTGTTTGAATTCATACTGAAGTAGGTGGGTACTTTGTGTAGCATATCGTATCATTAAATGGGGTGTACTGGAGAATCGATGATGCAGGTATGCTCCATTTTGGGCAGCATTGAGCTAGTACCAATGTTCAGTAAGAGAGTTGTATGATGGAAGGTAATGAAAGGAACTGTGATGATTCCAAGTGTGACTGAGCCTGTAGAAGTGTCTGAACAGGTCAGACAGGTTGACTATACAGTGATGTTCCCTTGATCTCCAGTCCCTTGTGGATTGGAGAACAGTGGATGACACAACTGCATGGCCAAGAGTCCTGTGTCCTGTCAAGTGAGCGCGTGTCTCCCTGCTAGGCTTCCCTCAGTTCTCATCTCCTGTTGGGTGGCCATATTTGTGTGTTTTTCCTGCCAATCTTGTCCCCCCAACCCCTTACCCCTGCTAGGCTCCTCTCACCCCCTCCACTGCCTCCATCTGTTGTTTGGTGGCCATATTTGTTCTCTCGTGTCAATCTCTGAGACGCTGCTCCTCTCCACCAGATTGACCCCAAGATGTGCAACCCACGCTATTTTCAGGTAAGGCACCACTCACTCTCACCGGTGCAGTCCCTTTCCTTGCTCTGATGGCCATGCGTGCCACCTCTTCCCTGACCTGCCGCAACATCCACCCGCTGCGGGCAGCCTCTGCTAGCAACACTCACGGAACACTTCCATCATCTCCTTTCACTGGACTGATGATCCTTGAATGAAGTCCTAAAACGCTCGTTAAATCTACCCCAAGGAAGAGGTTAACGGTGAACTGATGTATTTCATTCAATTCATTGTCTGTGCTTCATGAAAGTGTGGTGATGAAGGTGCCTGAAGTGTACATACGAGATATCAATAATGCCGTTGCCATGCTGCTCTGCTGTCAATGCTTGGTCAACAGTTTCTAGCTAGGAAGGGAAGAATGACAAACATTTTGATATATCAATTTTGATTGAACACAATTGCATAGCTTTGCTATACGATTAAAATCTTGTTCTTGATACATGAGAAATGCTAGTATTGACCTGCCTTTGAGAACTTTTATCTGTGATCATGTAAATACGCTAAGACTGTGAAGGATACAGTCAACATCTGTATAATGCCTCAAAAATTTTTTCCATACATGGTTTGGCGAGCTGTGGCAGCAATACTGAACTTTTTGGTTCATTGCTCATCCCGTTGCCAAACAATTTTCCTATTACCTGAAAAAAACGTGGTGTTGATAGTGGTGGTAGCGGTGCTGCTACTAGCTGGTCCTTTTCGGTGAGGCAGTGCGTGTGAGGCCGACCCCAATGCCCCTGAATGAATGGCTGCTGTGTATGTATCTCTTTGCAGGGCTGCCTCCTCTTCCTTTCAGAACAAAATAGATTTGTCTGATATACTGGGGAATGGCGATAGGAAAGCCTAGGAATGTGCTTGATGCAAGAAGGTATGGATTTGTGATAGGATTTTTTTGCCGTAAGAGATTTGCCATTCTGTTTGTGGTTGATATTGAACGGTCTAGTCAGCTTGAAGAATGTTTGCTGAATTAGTGATCTACCATTTATACTCTTTGTAGATCCTCACTCATGATCTAAACACCAGTGTGGGTGACGACTATGCCAAATGAGCCTCGAATCTAGTCACTCCCCTTTACCTCAGACGCGTAGTGTTATTAAAATTGTTGCCACGTTTATAGAATGCATTAGGAAGTTGGAAGCAAATCCCTTCAGGCTCTGCAAGGAACCTTTTCACCCAATAAAATGTTCAGTGTTTGGCCGAGAACATTAGTTATTACAGCGAGAGTTGTCTTACAGCAAGCCTATTCCACTTTAATGAATCGCATGTCATCTAGTTCTAAATGAGTGGTATGGTAGTTTGACGTGTTAATGTGGACCAGTGATGATTGTAGCAAGCTGAATATGTTGCCAAGACGTAAGCCCAAAGTTAGACTCGTCAGCCCTTGCTGTTGCCTGGTGTTCGCCAGTCCTACCAAAAACAAAATGGCTGCCGGTGCGTGGCCACGCCGTCTGCTGGCATCGTCAGTGCTAATGCCCAACACTCGGCTTTGTGTCTGAAATTCCTGGGGTCCCTTGGGTTGGCTTGGTGACGGCCCACCTGCTGCCGCGTGCTTGGGGTACACCACAAACACTGCTCAAAATTGAGCCAGCTCTGCTCGGCATGGAACTTATGGGCCGTCCATGTGTAAGTTTGTTTGGTAGCGCGATGTGGTACAAACACGCTCCGTAGTGTGTTGGCGTGAGGTTGCGGCTCATCTCAGTGATAACGATTTGCTGGCTGTCGAATAATATGTGGATGTTTCTTCTTGTTTTGTCACAATTTGCCGTCTTGTTCACATAGAGGTGGTGCCACTTCATTATAGGATGCTGAGAAACTCTTTTTGAAGCTAAGCTAATTTTTCGACTGATGGGTGTGGGTAGAGGGGGAATGCGGTCTAGTGCTTGGAATGTCATCATTTGGGAGTATGAAGAGCTAACCACTAAATCTCATGGCTGCTTCTTAAGTAGCTACGTTACTACTACTTAAAATAATAAGAGGTCTGGTGCATCAGTAGTCTCTTGTATGCGCAGCACTGATTAGGTACATCACTATTTTTTTACTTCATTTTGTTTACCAGCCGTTGCTAATTCTTGATACCATTGCTGGCGAGATTTTTTTCAAAAATTTGAAAATAAGTTTTATTTGAGGAAATTGAATAAGGAGGCTCTGTGAAGTCAGTAATTGCCGTCCTTCGTTTTTATGTGTACCAACCTTTGTAGCTAACTATTGTGACATTGTAAAACGGGGATTTGTTCCTTACAAACCACTCCTAATTAACACCACTCAGTAATGTATATATTCGACCAAGTGTATTTGTTGCTGTTGTTTCCATTGCTTGACTCGCCACCCATGTTGCTGTTGCTCCTGTAGTTCAGATTTCTGACGTTTGCTGTCCATCTTTCTTGGCCTTTTTACCACACCCGCATGCTTCCTTCATGTTGCCCGGCGCCACCTTCCACTCGTACGTCCGCCCGGCGGTTCTGTTTGCGTCCCTCCACCGTTACGAATGTCTTTCTGTCCATCGTTGCGTCTGTCCGTGTCTGTTCATCGTTGCGTCTGTCCGTGTCTGTCCATCGTTTCGTCTCTATCTCTGGCCGCCGTTGGTCTTTTCTCCATGCCCCGCTCTCTCACCAGATCGACCCCAAGGCCTGCAACCCTCGTAGTATGCAGAAACAGAAGCGTAACGGCGGCAACTGGCCCAAGGTGTTCCTCGGCGGTCTACCGTCCAACCTCACCGAGACGGACCTGCGCAACTTCTTCTCGCGCTTTGGTGCTGTCATGGAGGTGGTGATCATGTTCGACCAGGAGAAAAAGAAATCCAGGGGTGAGCAGTCTGCCTGAACGTTTGTGTGACCTATTGGCCTGTCCCACGCCATTCATTAGTCAGCACACGGTGGCCACGTCACTTGTATTGGTGTGACGGTTATTATCGTGGTAGTCTGACACCACTGCTTACGTGGCCTGCGCTGTTCCAGGCGCATTGGCGTGATAGCCGGCCTTATCGCAATAGGCCTAAGTGGGCCAGGCTGCCACTCGGCCTTCAGCTGATAACACTACTTTCTGAAATGTAGCTATTATTTGACCACTTGATATAACCGATGAAGGTGAATTTTTTCATGCTTTGAAATGAGTTCGAAATATAATCTCGACTTAATTTGTTCCATGTCGGGTCTGTTGCTAACAACCACTGATGTAATGTGGCTCTTATTTTCACTCTCTGGTGGAACACTTAGGATTGCATTATTACAAATTGTTTCTTGTCCAAAAATCAAAACTTAGCGTCCAAGGATTCAGTCAATTTTATTTTGTAGTGTATTGAACCTCAGAGTGAAAATGTCAATCATCATCCTAAGGACGCGGGTGTAGTTACATGATCTGGAAATAGGTGATGTGGATGTCGGGTTTATTTTCTTAGCATTAATTAATGTATGTATTCTAGACGCACTGGCACACCTACTCACTCCTATGACTTGTTGAAACGATTATTTGTCATCCTAAGCGCGATGCTTCTAACAATCAAATTCGTCCGTTGCTTCAATCGAACCTTTTCGGCCCTTCATTAAGCACAAAATGCAACAGCAAAACCACCGACGTAAATTTCCCTCTACCGTCGATTGAATCGTACATATTCAAACACTCCACTTCGAAATAAATGAAGACATTCGTGCATAACGAAATTGATACTTGCATTCGTTAGTAACACAATTCATCTGAAGATCCTGACATTCGTGAATAACACATTATCTAAAGATACTGACATTCGTGAATAACAGACGATTCATCTGAAGACTGACATTCGTGAATAACAGACGATTCATCTGAAGACTGACATTCGTGAATAACACGATTCATCTGAAGACTGACATTCGTGAATAACAGACGAATCATCTGAAGATACTGACATTCGTGAATAACAGACGAATCATCTGAAGATACTGACATTCGTGAATAACAGACAATTCGGACATTCTAAGGAGTCACTTACCACGCAATTCCAATATTTCATCAGACTCGTAACGTACGCAAACACTGCCTAATCCTCGAACCTTGCTCCCCACTTAGCAACTCGCTACAAAGCATACAGAACACGGCTTGATGCATCACAACGATCTTTATACAGACGCACTTTTTCTCTTTGTATGCGGAAACCAAGGGGTTTTCTCTCGAACAACATTTTCATACGAGGAACCTGACCCGTCCCTGCCACCACCGACTGACAAATTGTAAAACCCACTAAATTATACATCACTCACCGGCAGCATACTTCGGCCCCCATTACACCTCCATTCCCTAAGATACTGACGACACATCTAAGCATGAAGTGATACACAAACTGCGCAGCCAACACGGTCCTACTGTCACTCATTGGAGGTGGGCGTGGATGAATTGGGGTTGCCTGGGGGTGACAGTGTTGACCTGTCAAGGCTTAAGTGCGAGCACAACGCGGCTCTCCAGTCATATAAACAAAGACTGAGAAACTCTCCTAACGATCTGTGCCAGCGGTGCCAAGGCGCTCTATTTACGCGCAAACAGCTATGATGTCGTGCCCAGCTATCGCACCCGGCATGCTCAATCAAGCTATTACGTCGGTGTTGGATCTTTAAGAGCGCCCGAAGATGGTATCAATTTGCTCGGGGTGTGGGTCTAACATACGGCTCTACACTGGCCGTGCGATTCACAACATGCACATATCGGTGGGTATCCGGGCGTCTGGCTGTACGCCGCCGTGGCTCCTCCAACACAGTATCAGCTGGGGCTAGGAAAAAACAACCAGGAACATCTTTTATCCATGTCATTGCTGACTTACGGTGCAGCCGGTATATTCAAGCATCTCAAAAGTCAGATCTGGCGTGAGTTATTCTCCGTTGTGCCACTGCAGGACTTCACTGGTCATATGTTATTTGAAGACATTCTTTAACTGATCCTTGAATCATCCTGCTGGAACTTCTTCAATCAATCTCAGAGTGTGTAGGTTCATATTGTGTACAGAAGCTAGATCGTTATTTTATTCCCAGTGAGCTCATTTGAGGAAGAAAATTTTAATTCCATTGCATCATTTTGCAAACGAATTGTTCAAATACCATTCAGAGAGGTTTTAATTGAATTTATGGCACTAGACCATGTGACTTCATCTCAAGGTTAGCCGTCCTTCGCGAATTTATGGAAAATAACAAAATATTTCATTTCATAAACCCTAATGTAAGTCACTTGAAAATGAATTTCTCACACATGCATTCCCTGGCAGGCTTTGGCTTCCTGTCTTTTGAGACTGACGACGCTGTGGAGCGAGCAGTCTCTGAGCACTTCGTTAACATTAATGGCAAACAAGTAAGTTATGTACCCCCCTGTCTTGCATCTCCTCATTCCTGCCAGTACCAATCAATACCTCTATTTACTACATTTTGTGATTGAGAATGATCTACCACCACATCAAACTTATGCAATTGTGGATATAATCCGTCATGAGTGCTGAAGTTTGATGCAGTGTGTATTGCAAGCTGACAAGTGTTTGTTCTGGTTGCAGGCTTGTTGGCTGTGAAGGTGCGTTTGCTTGCATCCTTAGCGCGTCCACCCAACGCTTGTGGGGAGAAACACAATGACTAACAATATAAAAAATTGATAAAAAGCAAGTTTGAGTGGTTATTAGTTGACTAAATTCTTATTGAGTGTTCAGTAGATCGACTAAGCTCTTTTTGAGTGTTTAACAGATTAAGTTCTCTTCTGGGATATCGTCACTTGAAATTTCTGCATTTTGAAGTTGAAAGACTTAGCCAAGAAGAAAAAAATCAAAACTGAAACGTCTTATATCTCAGCCAAGAAGAAAAAATCCAAACTGAAACGTCTTGTATCACGGTAACTGCTGAACAGTTGTTCACTTATAATTTGTGAGGTATTTACTCAGCAAGAGAATGATTTTGTGGTTGTGGGTCTAGAACTCGGTCACGAATTAACATTATATTAACGTCAGTGTGGCTGTCCTGTCTTGGTTTGTTGGCACAACTTGCAATTTTAACGCTAAATGAATTCACCAGCGTAGTCACTGGAGCTTTGTTAATGTGCGACCCTCTGCTAGGCATCTGTAAATTCACGGGCCGCGCGGAGTCACGGAACTCAGGGCGATGAACACCCTCATTTCCCTTCAGACTCGCCTCTTCTTCACCATCTCCTCTCCACTTTCCTGAATTGCTTAAACTTTTATTTACCTCATTTGCATCTTACGATTGGTTCAAATTTCCTTTACCTCGGACTGTTTCTTAACAACGCTCCTTAATAGTCGTTGTACACACACAAACACACGCACACAGACACGTGCACTAAACACACATACCGGCTCTAACTATTCTCCTTCCCGGTGGATAATAACAGCCAAGTTACACTCCTTTCATGCTATCTTTTTCTACGACTTGTCCTTTTTTTTTCGTTTAATTTTTGCTGTTTTCATGCCTCAAATTCCCTGCACCTAGTGTAGATCTCGTGCATTGGATTCACGTTTTCTGTCTCCTTCATCTTCCCCCTCAGCAGGTGTTGGGGTGCGTAGCCCCTGCACCTTGAGGACTACTGCGAATCCGTGGGGCTCTGAAGCATAGTAGATCGATAGTATGTTAATCCTCCTTACCTGCCACCAGAAGAGTGCTGGGTCAATATGGCCTTAGCACCTTAGGAGTTCCTGTACCTCGTGTGGCACCCATACATACCATAGAAGTTCCCTGCGTAAAGGATTGACTTTGCGCAGAAGTAAACCTAACGCAAACATGAAAAAAAAAATGATGCAGCTCAGTATGCTGGTTAGACGTTCGGCGCCAGAACGACGATGGCTCCAGTGGACTAAAAAGCCTCGTCACTTGAATCTTGTTGTCATGCGAGTCCCTACACCAGTTTTTCTGCCAGCACTTCATCAAATGGCGTTCTAGCTGCGCTGACAGGCTGCTATTGCCCGAATGCTCATAACATGGCGACGGTGGCAACTCCTGTATACCAAGCTACCACAGGTCTTCTTTGGATCAGTGCAGCTATAAACCACCTCCAGGTAGCAGCATTAGTTGAACAACAGTCGATGTGTGTTTGAGGTTGGATGTAGCATCTTTTGTGAGTTGAAGGTTATTTAGCATTCAATCGGCCGTTACAGAAACGAAAACGATGCCGATTGCTTCTCTTTGATTGTACCTGTTCTATTCCTTTAATATTAACGACTGTTCCAGGTTGAAATAAAGAAGGCCGAGCCCCGCGACGCCAACAAGTCCCAGGATGGCCAAGATCAATGGGGCACGCCTCCCGACAGCCAGTGGGGTATGCCTGGCATGGGACCCCCAGGGATGCCGGGCATCAACAACGTGAGCGATATTACATGCAGCTACCAGCTGACGAGGGGTAGCAGATAATTGAAATTGTTTTAAAATATTTTCCCTGGAGATCTTGTAAACTACAGTAGTACATTGAGCTAGTAGCCATTTAGCTGCCCATGGTGATTAAGATAGGAAGAGTTTGTGAGGGCGATCGTTCAAGGCCAGTTTACTTGGTGTGCAAACTGGCCATTGAAGCAAATTACTGGACTTCGCCGCTCACGAGGGAGCCTACACGAGTCAGGCGAGCCAACTCCGTCAAGATGCCTTGCCTGCGGTGGCGGCGTCTGGGGCTCCGGCTCCAGCCAAAGTCCCTCAACCCACCCGGTTTCTATCCTCGCCGGTGGGGATCGCGCCTTGTGCGCCTTCTCTGCGGTTTTGATGTGGACGCAGCCGGTGTACTGCCCAGCCTTCGGGCCCACCGACACTTCCAAGTCACCAGAGCCACGACATATACACTGCACGGTTTTTCATGAACAAGTGAACAATCCCCATCATTTCTTCCCTACAAAAGCATCCTGTTCCACATGAGCGTTGCAGTGTGGCTGAGGGACATCAACACGCTGCAAGTTTCAATGTTCTGGTGTCCACAATTGGAATTATACCGCACGGGTGGCCATTCATTTGTTAACTGCTACACAACCCACGAAGCTAATTCAGATGGCAACAAAAACACTCTACCCAACAACTGAGCCGGCCACCCATTTCTTGTCCCCCATATACTTCGTCTCAGCACGCGCGTGTCGGTGGGCATCGAGGGTTTAGGGCGGTTCGCTGGCGCAGTTTCCATTACCTCAGGTGGAAACCGGGGCTAAGCAACAACAACAACTGGACTGTTCCTGTCAAACTCAGAATATCTATACACACACATACTTGACTATCTGTCAATATGAATGAGTGTATATATATATGCATATATATATATAAATATATATATATATATATATCTGCATATATATATATGCATATATATA
>SDVV010009965.1:0-16459 GCA_016164225.1 Gammarus roeselii | reverse complement strand
GAGGCGAGTGGTCGCAGGCCTAGAGGTAGACCGAAGTTTGGGTGGATGGATGGTCTGAAGCAGGCGTTGGGAAGAAGAGACATGAATGTGGAGGTGGCGAGAGAGCGTGCAATGAACAGGCGTGAGTGGAGAATGGTTGTGAATGGTTGATTTTGACGCTGCTCTGATGTGCTTTCCCGCCCTTGGCATCCCGCTGTCGGGATGGTCGTGGGTGGGGGGGGCCCGGCCATTATGACGCGGCGGGGGTGAACCAGTGAAAACTGTCGGGCCCTGCTGCTGACAACGGTTCCTCGGTGCATTCGGGACCCAGAGTGAAGGTTGAGGGGCTACCGGCCGGACCCATTAGCACAAAAGGGCTAAGTTGTGTGGGTGTGAGCGTGTGAGGGTGTGAGGTGAGCCTTGCCGTCGGCCACCCCCCTTTCTGGGGGATGCGGCCTAGTGTCTGTATCTGTATCTGTAGCTTCACGTCATGTTATGTTGAAAGAACTAATCATCCCAACCTAACATAACCTATTGGATCTAAGAATAATGTAATTTCGATCGACTTTTTCATACATGCATATGCTGTTCAATGTTTTAGGATTAATGCATAACAAATAACTCTACATGTCTCTACATTTCAATCTATCCTTTGCAGTTAGGCACACACATTCAATTTTGGATCTAGTAAATCATCAAAAACCTAACCTAACCTAGCCTTATGTACGATGTTCAGACATTGATATATACATATGAATGCCCCTACACACGGTTCTTTTAAAAACTTGCACTTGATTATTTTTCCTTCGCGGTCAATTTCGACTCATATATGTTAACAGAGAGGACAGATTACCTAACCTAACCTAACCTTATGGACGGTTTTCAGTTATTGTTATATACATTTAAACCCCCTTCACACGATTGTTATAAAACTTGCACCTAATTATTTCTACTTCGTGGTCAATCTTGACTCATTTATGTAAGCAGAGTGGACCTATTTTCAATCATAGATGAATTGAATGTTACGAGTAATTCATATATGTTCCCACCATCATACAAACGGGCACTTCATCTGATACTTGGTCTACCACATTTACTTCAATATCTCCTGGCACTTCATCCTTTGACGACTTGCACAGTCGATTTGCCTTTTTCGTTCCTAAAATTTTCATACCCTTCACGATGACTCCGTTTCAAATGTCGCCACACATTACTCGTGGATTTATGATTATTCAATTTTATGTACTTCTGGCAAAGCTTACAGACCCCCATCACCCCATTACTTTCGAACAAACGACGACTCAAGCTATACCCCATTCTTCCACAACACAATCACAACCTTGACTGAGTATGATGTGACCGGACTCTGATTTATATCTCACCATTCTGTCACACATATAGAGCATTTACCCCAAGATAGGTTTATGGGTAGCGTTGAACCCCTTGAAACCTATTCTTCTACCTACTTCAACAATTCGATGTTACCCCCGACCGAAACAATGTATGCAATCCGTCACTTAACCTATGAGTTTTAGGATATTATAAACAAATGATTTAGGATTTACATAGTTGTATTAGTATTTATTAGTATTACTTACAGATCTCGCTGACATCATCAACGCCATCTAACTCGTTTCTTCGATCACAGCAGGCCACGTATAGCCATCCATACCCATCATCACGATATTGCTTTCAATTTCGAGAGTTGCTTTCTTATCTCCCATGAACTTTGTTACATACGACTGTAACCCGTCGACATTAGTTACCCAAAGCCGACTTGCTTTTTCTTCATCCATATATGAATGTTATCTCCAACTCTTTTGATTCTTGTTATGCGCATACCGAGATAACTGGTATTTTAAACACTAGTCAATATTTGTTCGGTCCGACTCATATCATCTTCGGAGATTTTTTTCTCCCAAAACACGTAAGCGAATTTTTAACACTTGAACATTCACTGTTAACTATTTGAGGATGATCCGTCCATTTCCGCTTGTTCTCCACGTAACACTGACTCCAATGTCGGCATACAGCTTGCTATTATAATGCGATTGCAGGCTTTTTCTGTGCAAATCATTGGGCCCATCATCGCTCGCCTTGGGTATCAACTGTGTATGTATGTATGTATGTATATATGTACGTGTATAGAGCTGTGTACGTACGTGCATGTGTAAATTCGAGCGTATGTACGTGTACATGAGTTAAAAAAAATGTATTAGAAAATTTAAAATTCAATACAATTGAAATAAAAAAAATCAATGAAATTTCAAAAAAATCGACGCCTGGACCTTCCTTTAGTAGCCAAGTTATCACATCATAAGTGATTTAGCTTTGTCCGGGCGTCTGTTTTTTTTAATTTCATTGAAATTTTTAGTTTCAAATTTTGTAAAATATATTTTTTTACCTCATGTACACGTACATACGCTCGAATATACACATGCACGTGCGTACACAGCTCTATACACTGACATACATACATACATACACAGTTGATACCCAAGGCGAGCGATGATAGGCCTAATGATTTGCAAAAAAAAATGCAATCGCAATATAAAAGCAAGCTGCATGCCAAGAGTAGCTAGTAGGTCGCCTAAACGCGGACGTGAAGGAATTAGATAGGCCAAGATTATGTCGCCTGAACGCAGATGTGAAGGAATTCGATAGGCAAAAATTATGTTGCCTAAACGCGGATGTGAATGAATTAGATAGGCCACAATTATAGCGGCGAAACGCGGATGTGAAGGAATTAGAAAAGCTAAAAGTATAGCTGCTTGACACGGATGTGAAATTATAATATATTGGATGACTAGGTCTTTGAACCTATTATCGAATGTAATTGTTATAAAGTATGTAATTTGTTAATGTGTCTGACTCAGGCGCTGTTTTCTCGTAAATTGTAGATATATGTTAAGACAAATTGATCCTGTGGTCAAGTTAGTTACTGATGGTACATAGAGATACCAAGAACGCGTTTTGAGAGACTACCCGGGAAGTTGAGAGTGGGTGGTCCGAATGATCTGTATCTGTCAAATGTCAAACAAAGATTTTGTCTCGAGATATATGGTCCTCTTGGAGAACAGTTTTCCATACGGAAATTTCAGTTTCCTTACGGTATCTGGTTGCTTTCATTTACGATTGCTTACGTACGGATTATATAGATGTACGTTATTAGGTCTTGTCAACACTATATATGATTGTTTTGGAATACTTCGCACGGTAGGAGGGCAAATTCACATTACTATGCTTGTTATTGAATGACTCATTTGAATAGAAGGCATTGTTTATACATGATATTTTATACTGCATGATTGATAATACTGATTAAATCCACTCGCTTTTTCCCATTTAATGCATATATTTTCTAGAGATGGTTGTAGAGCAGTGGTTCTTAACCTGGGTTCGATCGAACCCCAGGGGTTCGGTGAGTCGTTTTCTGGGGTTCGACGGGGTGATCTCTGCATTGAGAGTTTTGTATTAAATGAATAGTATATGATTGTGGTATCAAGATGAAGGGTTCGATGAATGCATGTATGGAACTTGCAGGGTTCGGTACCACCAAAAAGGTTAAGACACGCTGTTGTAGAGGGAGTATAATTGATCACCATCTGTTGCTCGTTATATATATCTATTCGATTCTGGTATGAATAGAGTTATAGCAAGTTTTCTGGTGAGGGTGCGCTTGAGGATAGCCATACGCAAAAAGTTGGAAGCGCTCATTGAAAAAATTAGGTGAGATTGCTCTCACCTATTCTTTGTCTTATAAATTTGTTTCCGTATCATGTTTGCTACGTTGTGAGTATTTGTTTCGTTATATATTTGTGTCTGTATTATAATTCTATACATTTTTCCTGTACAAATATGTGTGTATTCTTATCTAATTGTGGTATATTTGATTCATTTTGGAGGTGGTTTTGGTGGAGTTTTTAACGGTGGGATGTTTGATTCAACATTGATAACGAATATAGGCAATGTTCTGTGTTTTACATCTATTAAGTTCATATGTATATTATATCTATAAGAATAGTATCAATTATTAGTTGTCAGTTTGCGGGTTAATTGAAGAGCATACAAGGATTATTTACATTTTCTGGACATTTACAGGTTGTAACATGTTGATGTGGATGTGCTTTCATCATTACATGCGAAAGTGTACTCGTAGTATTTCTGCATATTTTCATTCTGTAGCTAATGCACTCTCAAGCTATCGACCTGTACCAATCACTGTCATACGGACAGCAGGCTATGAGCAAGATTGGCATAAAAATTTAGGATATTTCTAGGGTTGCATCTTCCACACTATTTCAAGCATAATTGGTAGGCTGTTGCATCACTGTGGTATTTTTTATGTATATATGACATTCTGTTACGATTAGGCCAGGGTTACTTTACCCCTTAGCGCTCCGTTGTACTTACCCAAGCAGTATCTCCTTCCATCGTTTTCTTTGTTATCGGACATAGGAAAATCTGTATAATAAGTAGCTGACTGTTTTAATCCTTCAATAATAGTTTCAAGATGTAAATTTCTGCACGATAATCATAGGAATGAATGTTTAAGAGGTGTAAGTCCATGCTACATCTTTATGGAATTTTCATTATTGATCCCTAGCAAATGTCTATTCTGTTGTTTAGAAGACTATTCACTGGATGGAGGGGTCCTAGAGCATTTACGGTTTGGCTACCGTTCACCTGACGAGATATATATCTACGATAGCTCAGGTAGCTGTGTACAACTTCAATTAGCTGACTATCTATCATATTTTCAATGAAAGGCAAGAGGCGTTTTACTCCATTTTCAATGGTAATCATTCGAGTTAAATTTAGGATTTTGCAAACAAAGATTTATTAAATATATTATTTTATTGATAATAGATTCTGACACATTTATATATACATATATATACATGGGGTATCATTTATACGAATTATAACTTTTTCACACCAAAAAATCGGTGTGAGCATCATTGCGAAACATAAGTAATGACTTCGACCTCCCTCTTTTGCGTTATCTTGATCCTTGGTACCAGTGCCACTCTGTGGGTTCTTTATCAATGATGTATATTTATTCCTCACCTGAAGCTGTCGACTCGTCATATCTGTTTAGGATTTATCATCTTGGTGTTTTTTTTCTCCGATCTATTGGTGTTGTAGACTAACGCCCTTAGTACACATATTAGATAAACGGCGACCTTTGGGAGAAGTGTATGCAACACTTGCAATCCTATCCTTGTAACCAAAACTTTGTATCTAGTCTTCAGAGAGCTTTTCATGGACGCTAAATTTTAATTACTTTTACATACATGTTTATGACATCGAATCGTTTCAGATTTCTTCTTGCTATTGCCCACGTTACCATTCGTTATATTCCCGCAAATTTCCGAAATATACATAATTCTACTAGCACTCAAACGTTTGAGACATGATTCTCTCTCCTCATGTTTCATTACCATTAATTTTGAAACAAAGTCAGATATACATTTGATTTTATTAGGCAATTTTACACTTCTTATTCATGACACCCTTTCACTTCCACATTTGATAATTCGGTTTCCTTCTACGTTTGTAGGTTTTTCTTCACATGACATGTCCTCGATATCACTGTCACTGAAAGTATCCCACGTGTTCCCCTTATTTTCATTATTTTCAATTCCGGCTGAGTTTTGGGTATACTCCCCCATTTCACCCAATCTTTATACGTTTCTCGTTTGGTTGATACCGGCCTCGCACGTTCTTTACTGCCCGCACCCTGTTGAGCGTCGTCTATATAATTATTTTTGATACACAAGTCCGAATTATTATGTTCTATCAACACACACGTAGCATCCTTAGAGCTTATATTTTTTCGCCCATTTTTACGAGTATCATATTCAAGATAATGCTGTCCTTTCAGATGTTGCCAAAACCCGAACGTTGATCTTGATTTGCTTAATTTTATCTCCGCATCGCAAATAATACTTACCCCTGCATTTTCCTTTCTGGTAAAATACTTCCATATCGTTCTGGGCGACATCCTTCTTCCCTGAAAGCGGATCGCTATCTGAATGAGTACAGATATGAGTCCAATTTTATACATACAAGATCGTTAGCGTCACTGCGTTGGCTCGTGTATGGGGCAGCATGTAGGCATTTAAACACATTTTGTGCAAAATTAGTTACTGTTCACTGCCAGATGCATATTACCTAATCTAACAAGCGTAACCATGAATTATGTGTCATCGCTCGAGATTTTTCATGCATTTTACCACGGTTTGATACCGCCATATACCAGAATATGCCGGTATAATGTAGCTGTATTCACGGTTTGATCCCGCCATATGCTGGCATATGCCGGCATTTGCTGGTATAATGTAGGCGTATTCACGGTCGATGTCGGTATAATGTCGGCATTTACACACATTTTTGCAAAAGGGTTACCATACACTGCAGGATGCATTAATACCTACCCAACCTAACCTCACCCATAGAACAACATCCCTTGCTGTTGATACAAGATGTTTTATGTGCATCAGCTTCATGGTATGTTATGTTAGAAGAAGTAATCGTCCAATCCTAACCTAACCCAACTTATTTACGGTTTTCCGTCTATGTTTATACGATGCATAATACATATCTCTACATTTGATCAATCCTTTGCAGATTGACACATACATCCAATTCTAAACTTGTAAATCATCAAAAAACTACCCTAATCTAACTAATGTACGATATTCAGTCACTGTTTTATTCAATGCAGAACAAATATCTCTACTTAACTCTACATTTTCACCTATCCTTTGCAGTTTTGACACCTAATTATTTCTACGTCGCAATCAATCTCAACTCACATATGTTACCAGAGAGGTCAGATTTTTTCAATCTCAGATGGATTGAATGTTACAAGTAATTGAATGGGCGACTTCATCTCATACTAGGTCCACCACATTTTCTTCCATATCTCCTGATACTTCATCCTTTGACGACTTGCACAGTTGAACTGACTTTATTCTTTCTAATAATTTTTTTCAAACTCTTCACGATGACAGCATTTCAAATGTCTTCACACGTTACTCGTCGATTTATGTTTATTCAATTTTATTTCTTTTTGGCATAGTTTACAGACCCCATCACCCCATTTCTTTCGAACAATCGAGGATTCAGGCTATAACCCATCCTTCCACAACAGAATCCCAATATTGACTGAATATTTTCTCATCGGACTCTGATTTTTATCTCACCATTCTGTCACACATATACAGCATTTACCCCGAGATAGGTTTATGGGTAGCGTCGCAGCCCTTGAAATATATTCTCCTACCGTCTTCAAAAATTTCGATGTTACCTCCGTCCAATGCAATGTATGCAACTTCATCGCTTTACCATTGAATTGTATGATATTATAAACAATTGATTTAGGATATACATACTTTTATTAGTATTATTTACAGATCTTGCTGACATCAGCATGGCTCGTACAGACACCCATACCCTGCTTCACGATGTTTAAGTTTCCTCTCAAAAACTATCATAAAATCCACCATATCTTTGTTGCGAATACCGAAGGCTTTCCATGCCCTCGTGTTCACAAATAAAATTCTTCTTCTTCTTGAACTTTTATTACTCGAAGCTTCTCAAATTCAATGTCGTTCTGTGTTTCATCTATGAGGAATTCATTCATACGTTCCAGGTTTTCTTTGGTTCTTAGAAAAAAATCCGTTCCCCAACACTTCAGCTTTATTACAATCATGATTATTTTCCGCTCGGATCATATCAATTTCGAGAGATGCTTTCTTATTTCCCTTGAAGTTTGTTACGTACGACTGAAACCCGTCGATGTCAGTTACCCAGAGCCGACTTCCTTTTTCCTTCATCCATACATGAATGTTAGCTCCCACTCTTTTGATTCATGTTTTACTCATTCTGAGATAAATGGTATTTTCAACATTTGTCGATATATGTTCGATCCGTCTCATATCATCTCCGGAGATTTCTTCTTCCAAAACACGTAAACCAATTTTTGCCACTTGAACATTCATTGTTTTCTATTTTAGGATGATCCGTCCGTCTCCTCTTGTCCTCCACGTAACACTGACTCCAATCACATCATACCGCTTGCTATTATAATGCTTTGCAAGTATTTGAGCCTATCATCACTCACTTCGGCGATCAAATACGTATGCACGTACGTATACAGGTCTTTAGACGGACATACGTACATACATGGGTTTATTCGAGCGTATGTAACATCTCTCGAAATTGATATGATCCGAGCGGAAAATAATCATGATTGTAATAAAGCTGAAGTGTTTGGGAACGTTTTTTTCCTAAGAACCAAAGAAAACCTGGAACGTATGAATGAATTCCTCATTGATGAAAAACAGAACGACACTGAATTTGAGAAGCTTCGAGTAATTAAAGTTCAAGAAGAAGAAGAATGATGTTTGTGGACACATGTGCCCGGAAAGCTGTCGGTATTCGCAACAAAGATATGGTGGATTATATGATAGATTTTGAGAGGAAACTTTAACATCATGATGCAGGGTATGGGTGGCTGCACGAGCCATGCTGTAATCAAAAAAACGAGATAGAAGTCATTGATGATGTCAGCAAGATCTGTGAATAATACTAATAAAAGTATGTAAATCCTAAATCAATTGTTTATAATATCCTACAACTCAATGGTAAAGCGATGAAGTTGCATACATTGCATTGGACGGAGGTAACATCGAAATTGTTGAAGACTGTAGGAGAATATATTTCAAGGGTTGCAACGCTACCCATAAACCTATCTCGGGGTAAAAGCTGTATATGTGTGACAGAAAGGTGAGATATAAATCAGAGTCCGATGAGAAAATATTAAGTCAATATTGGGATTCTGTTGTGGAAGGATGGGTTATAGCTTGAGTCCTCGATTGTTCGAAAGAAATGGGGTGATGGGGTCTATAAACTATGCCAAAAAGAAATAAAATTGAATAAACATAAATCGACGAGTAACGTGTGGAGACATTTGAAACGCTGTCATCGTGAAGAGTTCGAAAAAATTATTGGAAAGAATAAAGTCAGATCAACTGTGCAAGTCGTCAAACGATGAAGTATCAGGAGATATTGAAGAAAATGTGGTGAACCTAGTATGAGATGGAGTGGCCCATTTGTATGATGATGGAAACATATATGAATTACTTGTAACATTCAATCCATCTAAGATTGAAAAAATCTGACCTCTCCGGTAACATATATGAGTTGAGATTGATTGCGAAGTAGAAAAAATTAGGTGTCAAAACTGCAAAGGATAGGTCAAAATGTGGAGTTAAGTGGAGATATTTGTTCTGCATTGGATAAAACAGTAACTGAATATCGTACATAAGTTAGATTAGGGTAGTTTTTTGATGATTTACAAGTTCAGAATTGTGTGTGTGTCAATCTGCAAAGGATTGATCAAATGTATAGATATGTATTTTGCATCGTATAAAACATAGACGGAAAACCGTACATAAGTTAGGTTAGGTTAGGATAGGGCGATTACTTCTTCTAACATAACATACCATGGAGCTGATGCACATAAAACATCTTGTATCAACAGCAAGGGATGTTGTTCTAAGGGTGAGGTTAGGTTGGGTAGGTATTAATGCATCCTGCAGTGTATGGTAACCCTTATGCAAAAATGTGTGTAAATGCCGACATTATACCGACATCGACCGTGAATACGCCTACATTATACCAGCATATGCCGGCATATGCCGGCATATGGCGGGATCAAACCGTGAATACAGCTACATTGTACCGTCATATGCCGGTATATGGCGGTATCAAACCGTGATAAAATGCATGAAAAATCTCGAGCAATGACACATAATTCATGGTTAAGTTTGTTAGATTAGGTAATATTCATCTGGCAGTGAATGGTAACTCATTTTGCACAAAATGTGTGTAAATGCCTACATGCTGCCCTTACACGAGCCAACGCAGTGACGCTAACGATCCTGAATGTATAAAATTGGACTCATATTTGCACTCATTCAGATAGCGATCCGCTTTCAGGGAAGAAGGATGTCGCCCAGTACGATATGGAAGTATTTTACCAGAAAGGAAAATGCAGGGGTAAGTGTTATTTGCGATGCGGAGATAAAATTAAGCAAATCAAGATCAACGTTCGGGTTTTGGCAACATCTGAAAGGACAGCATTATCTTGAATATGATACTCGTAAAAATGGGTGAAAAATATAAGCTCTAAGGATGCTACAAGTGTGTTGATAGAACATAATAATCCGGACTTGTGTATCAAAAATAATGATATAGACGACGCTCAACAAGGTACGGGCAGTAAAGAAAGTGAGATGCCGGTATCAACCAAACGTGAAACGTAAAAAGATTGGGTGAAATTGGGGAGTCTACCCAAACATTAGCATAAATTGAAAATAATGAAAATAAGGGAAAACGTAGGATACTCTCAGTGGAATGGATATCAGTGACAGTGATATCGAGGATATGTCATGTGAAGTAAAACCTACAATCTTTGAAGGAAACCGAACTATCAAATGGGGTAGTGAAAGGGTGTCATGTATACGACGTGTAAAATTGCGTAATAAAATCAAATGTATATATGACTTTGTTTAAAAAATAATGGTAATGAGACATGAAGAGAGAGAATTATGTCTCAAACATTTGAGTGCTAGGAGAATTATGTATATTTCGGAAATTTGCGGGAATGTAATGAATGGTAACGTGAGCAATTTCAAGAAAAAACTTGAAACGATTCGATGTCATCAACATGTAGGAGTAATTAAAATTTAGCGTCCATGAAAAGCTCTCTGAAGACTAGATACAAAGTTTTGGTTACAAGGATAGGATTGCAAGTGTTGCATACACTTCTCCCAAAGGTCGCCGTTCATCTAATATGTGTACTAAGGGCGTTAGTCTACAACACCAATAGATCGGAGAAAAAAAACACCAAGATGATAAATCCTAAACCGATATGACGAGTCGACAGCTTCACTTGAGGAATAAATATACATCATTGATAAAGAACCCACTGAGTGGCACTGGTACCAAGGATCAAGATAACGCAAAAGAGGGAGGTCGAAGTCATTACTTATGTTTCGCAATGATGCTCACACCGATTTTTTGGTGTGAAAAAGTTATAATTCCTATAAATGATACCCCATGTATATATATATGTATATATAAATGTGTCAGAATCTATTATCAATAAAATAATATATTTAATAAATCTTTGTTTTCAAAATCCTAAATTTAAATCGAATGATTACCATTGAAAATGGAGTAAAACGCCTCTTGCCTTTCATTGAAAATATGATAGATAGTCAGCTAATTGAAGTTGTACACAGCTACCTGAGTTATCGTAGATATATTTCTCGTCAGGTGAAGGGTAGCTAAACCGTAAATGCTCTAGGACCCCTCCATCCAGTGAATAGTCTTCTAAACAATAGAATAGACATTTGCTAGGGATCAATAATGAAAATTCCATAAAGATGTAGCATGGACTTACACCTCTTAAACATTCATTCCTATGATTATCGTGCAGAAATTTACATTTTGAAACTATTATTGAAGGATTAAAACAGTCAGCTACTTATTATACAGATTTTCCTATGTCCGATAACAAAGAAAACGATGGAAGGAGATACTGCTGGGGTAAGTACAACGCCGCGCTAAGGGGTAAAGTAACCCTGGCCTAATCGTAACAGAATGTCATATATACAGTACATAAAAATAACAACAGTGATGCAACAACCTACCAATTATGCCTGAAATAGTGTGGAAGATGCTACCCTAAATATATCCTAAATTGCTATGCCAATCTTGCTCATAGCCTGCTGTCCGTAAGACAGTGATTGGTACAGGTCGATCGCTTGAGAGTGCATTAGCTACAGAAAGAAAATACGCAGAAATACTACGAGTACACTTTCGCATGCAATGATGAAAGCACATCCACATCAACAAGTTACAATCTGTAAATGTCCGTAAAATGTAAATAATCCTTGTATGCTCTTCAATTAACCCGCAAACTGCCAACAAATAATAAATACTATTCTTATAGTTAAAATATACATATGAACTTAATAGATGTAAAACACAAAAAATAGTCTATATTCATTATCAAGGTTTAATTAAACATCCCACCGCTAAAAACTCCACCATAACCACCTCTGAAATGAATCAAATATACCACAATTAGATAAGAATGCACACATATATGTACATAAAAAATAAATAAAATTATAGTCCAGACACAAATATATAAAGAAACAAATGCTCACAACGTAGCTAACATGATACGGAAACAAGAGCAATCTCACCTATTTTTTTCCAGGAGCGCTTAAAACTTTTTTGTGTATAGCTATCCACAAGCGCGCCCTCACCAGAAAACTTGCTATAACACTATTCATATCAGAATGGAATAGATATAAATATCGAGCAACAGTTAGTGATCAATTATACTCCCACTACAATCATCTCTGAAAAATATATACATTAAATGGGAAAAAGCGAGTGGATTTTATCAATAATATCAATCATGCTGTATAGAACATCATGTATAAGCAATGCCTCCTATTCAAATGAGTCATTCAATAACAAACATAGTAATATATATCATGCCCTCCTACCGTTCGATCTATTCCAAAACAATCATATACAGCGTTGACAAGACCTAATAACGTACATCTATATAATCCGTACGTAAGCAATCGTGAATAAAAGCAACAAAATACCGTAGGGAAACTGAAATTTCCCGTATGGAAAACTATTCTCCTAGAGGACCATATATCTCTAGATGAAATCTTTGTGTGACATTTGACAGATACAGATCATTCGGACCACCCACTCTCAACTTCCCGGGTGGTCTCTCAAAACTTGCGTTCTTGGTATCTCTATGTACCATCAGTAACTAATTTGACCACAAGATTAATTTATTTTAACAAATATCTACAATGTCCGAGAAATACAGCGCCTGAGCCGGACACATTAACAAATAACATACTTCATAACAATTACATTCGATAATAGGTTCAAAGATCTAGTCATTCTATATCTTGTTCCTTCACATCCGTGTCATGTAGCTATAATTTTAGCCTATCTAATTCCTTCACATCCGCGTTTCGCCGTTATAATTTTGGCCTATCTAATTCCTTCACATCCGTGTTAAGGCGACATAATTTTGGCCTATCTAGTTCCTTCACATCCGCGTTTCGCCGCTATAATTTTGGCCGATCTAATTCCTCCACATCCGCCTTTAGGCGACCTAATTTTGGCCTATTTAATTCCTTCACAACCGCGTTTAGGCGACCTAATTTTGGCCTATCTAATTAATTCACATCCGCGTTTAGGCGACATACTAGCTACTGCCAAGATTGGAGTCAGTGTTACGTAGAGAACAAGCGGAGACGGACGGATCATGCTCAAATAGACAACAATTATGTTCATGTGGTAAAAATAGTTTACGTGTTTTGGAAGAAAAAATCTCTGAAGATGATATGAGTCGGATCGAACAAATATTGACGAGTGTTGCCAATACCAGTTATCTCAGAACGGGTTAAACAAGAATCAAAACAGTGGGAGATAACATTCATTTATACATGTAGGAAAAGGAAATCGGCTTAGGGTAACTTATGTCGACGGGTTACAGTCGTATGTAACAAAGTTCAAGGGAAATAAGAAAGCAATTCTCGAAATTGATATGATCCGAGTGGAAAATAATCATGACTGTAATAAAGCTGAGGTATTGGGAAACGGATTTTACCTAAGAACCAAAGAAAATATGGAACACATGCAAGAATTCCTCATTGATGAAGATTAGAATGACATTGAACTTGAGAATATTCGAATAATTAAGGTTCAAGAAGAAGAAGAACTACATTTGTGGACTCAAGGGCACGGAACTGCCTTCGGTATTCGCAACAAAGATATGCTAGATTATATGACGGATTTTGTGAGGAAACTGAAACATCGGGAGGATTGGTATGGATGGCTATACGTGGCCTGCTATGATCGAAAAAAATAGTTAGAAGTCATTGATGATGTCAGCAAGATCCGTAATTAATACTGATAAATACAAATAAAACTATGTGAGTCCTAAATCATTTGTTTAAAATATCCTAAAACTCAAAGGTCAAGCGATGAATTGCATAAATTGTGTCGGTCGGAGGCAACCTCGAATTGTCAAAGTAGGCAGAAAAATATGTTTCATGGGGTGCAACGCTACCCATAAACCTATCTCGAGGTAAACGCTACATATGTGTGACAGAATGGCGAGATATAAATCTGAGTCCGATCAGATCATACTCAGTCAAGATTGTGATTGTGTTGTGGAAGAACGGGGTATAGCTTTAGTCGTCGTTTGTTAGAAAGTAATGGGGTGATGGGGGTCTGTAAGCCTTGCCAGAAAATTGAATAAACATAAATCCACGAGTAATGTGTGGAGACATTTGCAACGAAGTCATCGTGAAGAGTATTGAAGTAAATGTGGTAGACCATGTATGAGATGGAGTGACTGTTTGTATGATGATGGAAACAAATATGAATTACTTGTAACATTCAATCCAACAATGAAAGTCTGTCCTCTCTGCTCACATAAATGAGTCGAGATTGACCGCGAAGTAGAAATAATTAGATGAAAGGTTTATAAAGAACCGTGTGAAGGGGGGTTCATATGAAAATATCAATGACTGAATATCGTACATAAGGCTAGGTTAGGTTAGGCTTCTGATGATATACTAGATCCAAAATTGGATGTGTGTGTCAAACTGCAAAGGATAAATCAAAATGTAGGAACATGTGTAGTTATTTCTTATGCATTAATCCTAAAACACTGAAAATAACATGCATGCATGAGGAAAACGACCGAAATTACATTATTATTTAATCCAATAGGTTAGGTTAGGTTTGGATGATTATTTATTTCAACATAACATGACGTAAAGCTGATCCACATTAAATATCTTGTAACAAAAGCAAGGGATAATGTTCTATAGGTTAGGTGAGATTAGGTTGCATATGTATTGATTCATCTGGCAGTGTATGGTAACCCTTTTGCACAAAATGGGTGTAAATGCCTACATGGTATCGACACAGTGAGGCTAACGACTCTGTATATATGCATTGTGTCGATACATGTTCCTCCACAGTGAGGGTAACGACCATGTAAATATGCATTGTGTCGACACATGTGCCGCCACAGTGAGACTAACGACCATGTATATATGAATTGTGTCGACACATGTGTCGCCACAGTGAGGATAATGACCCTGTATATATGCATGTAAACAAGGAATATATAAAAATTGGACTCAGATTTGTACTCATTCACTTAACGGAGTGCTTTCGGTGAAGAAGGATGTCGCCCAGTTTGTTATGGATGTATTTTAACCGAAAGGGAAACACGGGCATCTATGTTATTTGCAGTGTGAAGATAAAACTATTCAAATCAAGCTCCGCATTTGGGTTTTGGCGTCATCTCAAACGACACCGTTATATTGGACATGAAAATCTTATAAATGGACGAGAAAATACAAGCTCTGTAGATGCAACGTGTGTATTGATAGAACATAATAAACCGGACTTGGGTTTCCAAAATATTGGTATAGACAGGCCTCAACAGGGTGCGGTCAGTAAAAAATACGATGCCGGTATAAACCAAACGTGGAACGTATAAAGATCGGGTGAAATGGAAGGAGTACACCCAAAACTTGGGCGAAATGGAATATATTGAAAATATGGGAAAAACGTACGATACTTTAAGTGGAATGGATATCAGTGACAGTGATATTGAAACGTGTGATAGTGATATCGAGGAGATGTCATGTGAAGAAAAAAACAGCTAAATATGAAGGAAACCGAATTATCAAATGAGGTAATGGAAGGGTGTCAAGTATAAGATGTACTAAATTGCACAACAAAATCAAATGAATGTCTGACTTTGTTTCAAAATTATTGGTAATGAAACATGAGGTGAGAGAATCATGTCTCAAACGTTAGAGTGCTAGGAGAATTATGTGTATCTTGGAAATTTGTGGGAATATAATGAATGGAAATGTGGGCAATAGAAAGAAGAAACCTACAACGATCCTATGTCATAAGCATGTAACAGTAATTAACAAATTAGCGTCGAGAAAAAGCTCGCTGAAGATTAATAACAAAGTTTTGGTTACAATGATAGGATTGCCAGTGTTGCATACACTTCTCCCAAAGGTTGCCGTGCACCTAAAATGTGTACTAAGGGCGTTAGTCTAGAACCCCAATAGATCAGAGAAAAACCACACCCAGATGATAAATCCTACACCGATATGACGAGTCGACAGCTTCAGGTGAGAAGTAAATGCACATCATTGATATAGAACCCACAGAGTGGCACTAATACCAAGGATCAAGATAACGCAGGAGAGGGAGGTCGAAGTCTTTACTAATGTTTTCACCAAGTTGCTCACGTCGATTTTTCTGAGTGAAAATAAAAAATTTCGTATAAATGATAAGCCCATGTAATCTTCTACTA
>SDVV010009964.1:0-16459 GCA_016164225.1 Gammarus roeselii | reverse complement strand
TTAAATAATCCACTTTGCTTCTCACAAGTCCAGTAATATCGTCTAGTTTCAAGTAATGTTAGGTGATCCAAAACGATTATGTAAGCTTACCGCATATGTCAGTGATTGTTAGGCGTTAGCAAGTTTTATGTATGGTTTTACTATTAAAATAAGATTTTTCGCTGTAATGTTGGATTTGCTGCTCCTAACATTTGCGTCTGTTATAACGAATATTGATTAAATCCACTCTGACATTTTACTACACATCTGTGATGTAAGGTCCACAGTCAACAAGATCTATGATGTAAATCATGCCCAAGGTATATAATTACCGAAATATATATATCAATTCTCGACAACATTGATCAAATATCAATGAAGGCAAAAAGGGTTGTCATTCACCGACAGATACGTTAATACCTTACCCAACCCATTCTAATCAATAGTTATGTAGTTTCATTCAAGTTTGAAGCAAACTACATTTCATTCAAACTACATTTCATTCAAGTTTGAAGCAAACTACATTTCATTCAAACTACATTTAATTCAAGTTTGAAGCAAACTACATAGTTTCATCCAAGTTTGAAGTAATTCCGTACTCGAATCGCCGATATACCACGAAATTTTACATCGTTAGGTCCTCTTAAAGTATGATCACCTTATTCCGCATCTAGTTATAGTTACCCATATCATCTGTCACGGAAATAATTACGAAAATAATCATGAAAATTGTACGCCCCCGAACTAATATTTGAAGATAGTTCTTCTGGCTCTTCCAGAAATTTGCGCAAGAGTGCCTCAAGTGGGTAATGCAAGACAGCGCGGTGTTATTTTTGTCAAGAGACAGAAGAAACCAAACAACTGAATGCACAAATTAGTCATGCCTCCAGCGGCTCATCCAATGCAGAGACAGTCAACACGGATACTCCATAGCTAGCTGTAGAAATAAAAATGGAAAACATGCTGAAACAATTTCACGAATTCAGAGATTATAAGCAGCGAATTAGCAGCAGTCAAAGAAACTGCTGCGGCCACCTAAAAACAAGTGAAAGATCTTCAAGTGCCCCTTGACTCTGAATTGTCCAAGAAGCTTACAGCCCTAGACGTAGAGACAGGCGACCGCATTAAATCGATAGAAAACTCAGTCAAAAATACCGATGGACTGTAAACAACTGTAGTAAACAAGAGGCAGCCACGCTGTGACAATGCACCATACGTTAGGCCACTGTCTCAACACATCCGACCAGACACACGTAACCGATTTGACGTGGTGCCCGATGAAATGGACTCACAGAATACAGAGGAAATTATTGTGATTGGTGATTACAATGTCACCTCTTTCAAATCAAATAAGCGAAAAAGGAGAATCCAACTGAAAATACTCGGCAAAACAGATTTGAACATTTACAAAATAGTAGGCATAATTGAAGAAGACAAGATACCTTCCTTTGAACGAATCATACTAGAAGTCGGAGCTAAAGACGTGTCGCAGACGGAATCGACATGGAAAAGATACGTAACCATGCTAACAGAAATCCAACGTTCACACACGAACATCCATGTCACTGGCGTCCTGCCCCATCCGAACCAAAGCGGATACAAGTTGAGCAGATGATTTTTCTTAACAATCGCCTAGCAACATTCTACAAAGCTCATAAAATCCTGTTTTCTGATCAGTGGAAAACGATGATCGACCCAAAGTATTACAACTTTAATAGAATCAACCACAAGGCCCACATAAACTTATATGGACTATATTCCCTGGAAAACATCATTAAAAACATCGGCGTCGGCCCTATCACTGAAAATAAGTCAAAAACTTTCTCGATATAGATCCCTCAACTACGCCAGCAATGTCCGGCGAAATTACCCAACGGCCTCCGCCTGTGCCAACACTAGATACCCAACGAACACAAAAGCCCATCAAAACATCACCGCAGGTGCTAGCCA
Organism: Gammarus roeselii; assembly: GCA_016164225.1. Lineage (NCBI taxonomy): Eukaryota > Metazoa > Arthropoda > Malacostraca > Amphipoda > Gammaridae > Gammarus > Gammarus roeselii. The sequence continues at coordinate 14,530 of SDVV010009964.1, read as the reverse complement.
AAAAGTTTCTGGCATCAATCCAATCCAAATTAGAGGCAGTAGTCGCAGCTCCGCGAGAAAAATCCGTGAAAACAAAAACAAAAGGTTTGGCTCCGACACGACAAATCAAAGTAGAAGCAGTACAAGTCAAGAAAATCAATTTTATGTGACCAACGGTACTCTCAAATGTTACTATGTGAACGCTAGAAGTCTCCGAGACAAAATCGAAGAACTAGGTATTCGTACAATAAATGCAGATATCGACATAATAGCAATCGCAGAACCTTGGATGAAGTTCAACAGCAGACATTATTTAGGCGAATTCACTTTCCCCACTTACTTATTATTTCACAAAGATCGACAAGGCCGAGAGGGCGGAGGAGTGTTGTTTCTCGTCAAAACACTCTGCAAATATTAGAAGTCACTATTCCAATCACCAGACACTTCATAGTATCGATCCAAGTAGTCGGAAAATATATAAAATGACAAATCACCCTCGTCTATCGTCCCCCAAAAAGCAAAGTTGCAGATGATATCGATCTTTACAACACTCTTGTTGATGTCGTCACAACAAAACACCGTTTTGTGCTTGGAGACTTCAATATCCCTGACATTGATTGGGAAACAGATAAAAGCACGGCCACCGGCCAACATCTGATTGATTTTGCAGATGATAAATTCATGACACAAATGGTGAAGACACCTACAAGGGTAGCAATATTCTTGATTTCCTATTAAGTGCAAGCGACTCATATGTCACGAACGTCAAATGTGGAAGAACCACTCGGAACAAGCTACCACAACTGTATCCGTTTTTTGATAGAGCTCGAGTTCCAAACGCGAACAAACTGCGAAAAAGTCCCTAACTTTAGATTAGATAACTTTGATGACTTCAGTGAATCAATTGCTTTAGCAAATATAACCCTCGGACAAGATTTCTACCAATCGCTTGACAATTTCTTGACTGCACTGAAAAATCTTGAATATGAGCATATCCCGCGCAAAAACAGGCGAACAGCAGTCAATCAGTCAAAGTACTGGAAATGAGAATTGCAGCGCCTTTAGACACAAAAGAAAGCAATGCACTAGATTAAACAGAAACATCCATATGACGACGTAGCAAAAAATGAATACAACGTCAGCAGAAGAGATTTAAAGAGGGTCCAGAAACGTAAGAAGTGTAAGCGATGACGAATGCCCCCCCAAGCTGTTCAAGTGGCCAGGTCATGGAGCCTGTCAAATCAACACCAACTCTGCGAACACCAACACGTTTATTTGACCACTGGGACCAGGCTCACCTAAGCTTTAAACTAAATCCGGGCACCTCGGGCATGCCGCTCTCTGGTTGGCATCCGTTACTGGCTTTTCCACCCTTCGGTACCTATCGGGCTGTGCCGCAGCACCTTACAAGCTTCACTCCCTGAAAATAGTCACCCAGAACCTGGGTGTCTTCTGGCTTCAATTCCGGGTTTTGCAAACGCAGAGCCGTGTCGGACCACAGGTCTCCCACTTCCAGGCCACATCGCACACCTGAACGGCACCCACCCCAGGACCTGGAATGACGGAGGATTCGCCTTGGCGCCTCTCACTTATTTCACCGACTGGATACTGTTCCTGAACAGCAGAGGCTGTCCAGAAGTTGGGTTACCCGCCAAGCATACTAAAGATGGACCTGCAAACAACTGGCCATAAGTTGGCCATTAGATGCACATCCCCGGCCCCCCTGGGCACCCCACCCAATCTCCAGTCAAGGGTGGGAACACAAAAGGGAGCCACGCTCACAGAAGAAAGATTATGAAAATGAAATTGCCGCCAGTGCCAAAACTAATCCGAAATAATTTTTTAGTTATATTTCGTGCAAAAAAAAATTAAGGTCTGTACTTGGCCCTATCGAGAACGACGTTGGTGAGCTAAGACGGACGACACCAAAATGAGTGTCCTACTTAATGAATACTTTTGTTCTGTACTTACGTTCGAGAATCATTTATTCCTAATCCAGAGGATATCATAGCAAAAAAATGAATTGAAGCTCTCAGCACAGTGAACGTTTCCTCTGCCGAAGTTATTAAATATATCGATAAATTGGAAGTCACAAAATCTCTAGGTGCTGACCAAAATCATTCCAGAATTCTATAAGAGACTGAAAAATTAAATCGTCGAACATTTATCAAACATATTTTCCCAATCAATCACGAATGGCACCTGCCTCTCTATATAGGAAGAGACCAATGTTATTCAATTTTTTAATAAGGTGACAAAAAATGTCCCGGAAATTACCGTCCAATTCGTCTCACCTCAGTCATTGTCAAATTGATGTCAAGTTTGATAACGGATAAAATTACTGAATTATTAGAATCAAATAAATTGATTGGCGACTCTCAGCATGGCTTTAGACACAACCGTTTCTGCCTTACGAACCTGCTACTTTTTCGAGAATTTAATTAAAATCCAAGAAACGAAATCTACAATCGATATCATTTACTTAGATTCTCAAAAGGCTTTTGATAATGTCACCCACGAACGTCTGATCAGTAAATTGCACAGCATTGGTATTCGAGGCGAGCTTACAAATGGATGAAATGCTGGCTTACGGACAGACGACAGCGAGTTGGGCTTAACCGAGCTTTCTCCCCCTGGGGTAATGTTACAAGTGGCGTGCCTCAAGGATCCGTTTTAGGTCCAGCTCTCTTTATAGTATTCATTAACGATCTCGATAGTAACGTACTCTCAAACATTAGCTAGTTTGCAGACGACACTATGATAGGAAGAAAAGTGCAAACTGAACTAGAGTGTCAGCAGATCCAACTAGACTTGAAAAAAATGGTTGAATGAGCAGAAAAGTTAAAAGTGAAATTTAATGTAGACAAATGTAAAGTTATGCACATAGATCCTCATAACCTCAAACACGAAACCTCAATGTCCGGAAAGAAACTCTTTCCTGTCCCCGAAGAAAGAAATTTAGGTGTCATCATTAGTAACGACTTGAAAAGTAGCAAGCAATGACACGATGCTGTCAAGAAAATCAACAAAAGGCTTGGTATGATATTCCTTACTATCTCGTACAAAAACAAAAACAGTATGCTCAAGTTATACAATGCATGTGATAGACCGCATCTCGAGTATTCCGTGAAATTTTATTCTCCATATCTTAGAAAACACGTATTTAAATTAGAAAAGGTTCCCCGTAAGGCTACCAAACTCATCCTTTCGCTGCGGAATAAATCGTACGAAGACCGGCTACGTGAACCCAATCTTAATTCGCTAGAGAAACGTCGAGTCAGAGGCGACATGATCGAAGTGTGGAAGATTATGAAGTGTAAGGAAACATCGACTATGCGAGCCTTTTCACTCTAGATACGAACTGAGTGACTAGGAACAATGGATACAAAATCGGTGGGAAACGTTTCTTCACGTATAGAGTTGTCGAAGAATGGCACAAACTTCCAGCGAAGGTTGTAAACAGAAATACGATCGAAACGTTTAGGTTGCGGCTTAACTTAACAGTTTGTGCCATTCAGTTTGTGCTTAACAGTTCATTTTCTTGATAGTTTTGATACAAAAAATGCACACGAAGCTCTCTTGGACGTTCTAATTCTTAACTAATCCTTTTGCTATCAAAAGACCACCTAGTTTGGGCCAATAGGCCTGTTCTTGTTTTCATACACTTCTAAACACTTGTAAGCCCCGGTCCCAGCCCGAAATGCTTTCGTAGTAAAATTTGCTATTACAGTCTACAGGATTGCTGACGCAGAGAGGGAGAGCCGCGTCGAGGCTGGTCGAGATTCGTCAAGATCAGTCGAAATATGTTGAGGCGAGTCGAGTTGGGTGAAATGAGTCGGGACGGGCCGAAATGATTCGAGACAAGCAGAGATGAAATGAGACGAGGAGACTCGAAGGACCCGGGGAGCTCGGGGGGACCCGGAGGACTTGGGTTACCCTCCAGGACCCATCGGGCCCTTTGGGGACCCGAGGGACCTCTGCCACTCCCCCCATATCCATCAAATCAATAAGTGTTATGTCAATAATCTGAGCAGTTTGTCAGCCCATGATGAACCTGGCATTTTTTTCTCTTCGCAATCCACAATTTTGTCATCTAAAATATTGCTAATTTATTTGTGCGACAGTTCTAGTTTGTGATTTTCTGAATAAGTGTTTTTTTTAGTCTATGCTCGTTCGTGCGTGCACGGACCATTTGTAATTTCTGTGGTTGACCTAGACCGCGTAGCTATGAGCTTTGTGATGCGTTGCGGTTGGAGTTGACCTGATCCGTGAAGCCGTAGTCCTCATACCAATTTCGACGAAACTATATGTGCGCCCTGGCGTGCGTACATATTATTATTGAGGTCCTAAGCGGTTGGAGGCGGGAATTCGTTTCGTATGAGTCTTTAACTTACTTGAATACATTAATGGTAATGTAACTGAACTAGACCGCGTAGCTGTAAACATTGTGTTACGTTGCTGTCGGAGCTGACTCTGTCCGTGTAGCCGTAATACTTGTACCGATTTCGACGATACTATCTGTGTGCATTGGCGTGCGTACATATTACTCTTGAAGTTCTAAATGATTGGAGGCGGGGATCTGTTTCGTCTTAGTCTTACTTGGTTAAATAAAGTGTGCTATAATCGAACTAGACCGCGTAGTTGTAGATACTTTGTTGCGTTGCTGTCGCAGCTGACTTTGCCGTGTAGCCGTAAACCTTGTACCAGTCACAACGATGCTACTACATATTACTCTGGGAGTTCTAAAAAACTGGAAGCGGAGATCCATTATCTAAACGCTTTTCTTGTGCGCACCAGCGTGAGTCTGACACTGCTGAAAATTTCTAATTGTTCAAATTTCAACAACGTGGTTTTTCTCGCATACAGAGGTGTGCGAGCCTACTGGAATCCATGATCATCGAGCCCTACGGGGGGGCCCGTTTTGACTCAAGTTGAGGCTCCAATGGAAATGAAACGTAAATCAAATCAAATCCAAAATATCCATAAGTACCTAGCATTACCGAAATCTCAGCTTGAATCACGACCGCGTCAGATAACTCCATAAACTGCTGGCTCATCCACCCAATTGTTGCATGCTTATTTGCGTCCGTTTCATTTCTTCGATCCGTATATATGTCTGTGACTTATGGAGTTGCATCTTACCCTCTTATGTGTACCTCAGCCTAACATGTCTCTCTGATCTCTAGTCTGCCTCCACCCAGTGTCTTAGGCTTTCATGTCATTAGAGAATGGTAGGAATTGCTTGGAAAATTTGGATTATGTTAAGGACATAATTACAAATTCAAATGTTGCCAAATTTTGGATGTGTGTGTCTCTTTGCACACTCGTGTGTGGGTGAGCCCCGGAATATCCTTCAGAATTCAAAAATTATTGTCCAACCCATCGCAGACTCCACTACGAACTCCTAGTTTGTTGTGAACTAATCAACTTTCGTTTCTTTTAGTATTGGTACATATAACCGATTCTGCTAAATATACGTCAAATCATGATAGCATCTCAATTACAGGATTCATTTCCAAAGTCTTCAGATGATTTGAGCTGGAAAAAAACTTTCCATTGCCAAAAAGAGTTTGAAAATCGATTAGGAATTGACTAAGGAGCACTCGCTATGCTCTTTGTACATAGGTGAACCCTCTACCTCGGCCTCAGGTCAAATAAATTGACACTCAATATAGAAAAACAGTGGGAATACGGAAATTCACATTCATACAGATAAGTAGAGGTACTTTAAATTGTTCTTCAATCAATTTCAAGTTCTATGATAAAGGAGTGACGTTGGCTTTGAAACCCCTCAGTAATGAAATAAGTTCGAGACGAACCATCGTTTGTGTTTTTTTCACTCTCAGGAGTAGCTCAATTTCGAATACGGAACTGTACTTTACTCACGGCAACATACGACCCAAAATTTGTGACGTCATATCAAACCCACCTTCTGATGAGTTTGAAATATACCATCTTTCAGTTTTGTGAACTTCTATACTCCTACGAGCTGGTGTACTATCTCTCCCATGTTAAATTTATCTGTTCCTCGACTACTCAAGAATTTTTTACCCCAGCAACAGCAGGAAGCGGCTGCGTGGTATCTCGAACGCACCCTTGGTGAGTACGACTCATCCTTTACATATCATGAAGGCACTTTACTACACAAGGTGGCAGTTCGATCCGCTCAATTGAAGCTCATCTTTGTCTTGTAAGTACTTCACGGTAACCTTTACACAACTACTATTTAATATTTTGTTGGCGAAATTTGATTTCGTTCCCCACACAAAAAAATATCCATTTATTTGCGCTTTTACATTTCCTGAAAATAGTTGTCTTTTTAATGAGTCGTCATTCAATGAACCAGCATTGAAAAAAATAACTATCATTCAATAGGTAAAATACATATATTTAATAATTCAATCTACTGTGAAATTGGATGGAATCCTATTTTTTTCGAATATAAAAGTCCGTCATGCACTTAATCGCCGTCTTTATGTTTGTTCGAGATACAGCATTTATTCAATACGCTGAAGTTTTCATGCTTTCGCGGGCAGTTGGAGCACACCTATCTATGTTAATTTTTGATGTTCCAGACTACGTAGCAATTCAGTTACTTCCAGCAGCAGCTGGCAATGGCTTTGCGACATCATCGTACATGAACAGTAGTAAGCGAAAAGCCGTTTATGATTTAGAAGTAAGTAAATCTTCAATGTCCATTTTCCACTTTATATTTCAACTCATCGAAAATTCATTAATATTAGCAATTTAGAGGCTTTCTCCACGCATAGTACCGTAGAAAATTTCTATATGAAGTTGAATTCTACATTGGGAAAGTCGAATTTGTTTTCCGGTAACAGACTAACCATAAACATTTTTTTCCTCCAGTCCATCACTCAGAGAATGCGTCGATTTTGACGAATCTATTCCCATGTGTCCGGATATCCTTCTGTAGTTTATTGTTTTAGCTCTCGGTATTAGACAATCTTTTTCATAGTTAACAACCACCTCTATTGGGCCTACCTGTTTTCTTGATATGACCGTATATTTTTGTAGAAGAATTTGTCTTCGGCCTCCAGGATGCTTACCGTACGGTTCAAAACAATTCATATTATTACCTTTGGATAAAGGTTTACTGAATCCGTCTGGTCCATTGGTTTGCATTTCCTGTTAGCATAATAAGTTGACCTATTCGTTCCGTAATGATGTCTTGAGATCACTGTTCAGTAACCATAAAACAATTGACCGATTGAAAACTGAAAGTAGTTCCTGACGATCTTGAACAATAAATCAACGCATATTGGTGCCAGCATGCGTTTGGATATCTTCTGCCAGCATAGGTAGGCTGAATGACGTCCTCTTCAACGCAACTACAGTGGCACTCAAGATGCACAATATTTTCATATAGCGACAGCTTCTATACCCACTCCCACGGGCAGTTAGAACACATACGCTCTGCCGCATGGTAATTTCAGACGCAGCAGTTGGTCCAGGTGCTGTGACGTCTTCACGAATGTGCTTGAGTGAATTAAGTCCTATTATTTCATTTAACTTAAACATTATATACATCAATAACTGCAAGCTATCATTTTGAGTCTTATTTTGCGCTAAGTCAGTCGTAGTGGATTCGTCTGCAGGCGGCAGTATCACCTGCTATGTTAACAGAGAACCTAAATGACACCGAAACGTGCATTTTCTAGTAAAACTTTTTATTTCTAGTAAAATATTGTCAATATAGGTCTGTTTGCCAGGTGGTAATTGGAAACATAGACCCCATCCTCTCCGAGAAACACAAACTTAAAACCGACTGTGCAGGAGCGGGAGCAAATGGATCTTGGGGGGTATTGCAACGTCAGTCTAATCCTGCATGTGAGATCAATATTGATCGGTAGTTATTTGCTCATAAAATGTTTTACTAGTGACGCTAGGACAATAACATTTAGAAGACAAACGTAAAATTGCAAATGGAGAGTATTATGCCGGGTGTATTTACCAATCCATTGTTTGGTCAAAAAAAAATTGTGTGCGGGAGTAGAAGGCCTTCTTCTTCTCTCCGTTTGCTCCTGCGTCGGTACCGTAGGTTATGAGTTCTCGCTTCTCTAGGAGGGTGGAAGGCATGGATTGTGCTCCTACTTGACTAGTTTGTGTAATGTGTGTGGCAGCCCCAACTACCCAATACAATCGATGTTAAGCTTACTTTTCATTTCTGCTTTGTTCGGGAACTAAGTTTTATTTATTTCGCAGAGATTTTTGGCAACTTGCAATACGGCAACAAAAATCCCAATAGAGATAAATAATTGATTAGTTACTAACACAGGGTCCATCCTCCGGAGGGCGCCTGGAATCAGGTACATCCAAACCCACATCTATGACGTCTTGTCATTGGTTATTTGTTGAACTGTACCCCGTTACATCTCGCCAACTACAGTACAACAATACATGATTTTGATCCTGGTGTAGGAATACACTTTAGAAACTAAATTCGGAGGCTATTAATAGCGGAAAAAAAATGTAGGTTCGTTTGAGATTCATCCGATTTCAGAGTAGCGGCGGCTTTCATCCTCCCGCGGGCAGCGGGCAGACTCTGTTCCATATACAATCGCACTGTATCTAGACTGCAAAGCAATCATACACTCCCAGCAGCAGATGGTCCGGGGTACTTGACAAACTACAAATGCACCAATTGGTGCCGACACGCGTTTAAATATCCCAAAAACTTCAGGGATCTTTGATGTGATGCAACTGAAATTACTAGCAATATTGGTAACACAAGCGTTCTTAACAGATACAATGACCGACAACAGAAGCGCATATCTCCAATAACTTTGAGGTCACACATAAAGAGTATCAAATACAGATCAGCAACCATCAACCTGAGGGCGTTTCTAATCGGAGAAATTCAAACCCTCTGCCTGTACGTCTTGGAGAAATGTATTATCTCAGGTCCGTCATTGATTCCATTATTCAAGAAACTTACCTTCTGCGTCCAGTTGCTGTATTCTTGCTTCAGCGCTATCAGTTTATGGAAATCACTTCTCTTTTTGCATCAGCCTGGCTTGGCCATGAATATTTCACGTGGAATGTACCGAAGAAAATGAGACTGGGGTGATGACGGGAAATGGGTCGTTAATCGGTTTCCTCGAAAATCGAAAATAACAGGAGAGATTTGTGAGCGGTAATTCAATAGTTTGCCAGTGGTTTCTTACATGCATTCGGGTCAGGAGATATACATATACACAGTTTTTACACATTCTTAACGTTTCATGCAAATGATGGGGTTCGTCAGCAATTCTACGAACTAAGAGACAAATGTACAGGTCCGAAGATTATGTGTAGCTCAGAGAGCAACACAAGGATCGGACAGGCATGCAACGCTCAGCTTCAAAAGTTCGACACACACGGATCGGGGAAATACACTAAACCCAGACACCCATCCAACTTAAAAACAATAATGCATAAGTGGTTTACGGAGTTATCTGACAGGATCGTGATTGAAGTAGAAGGTTCCGTAATTTAATGAGTTTATTTATAACATGCCGCACTTGTTAAGAATCTATAAATATCACACCACACTTTCTGGGGAATATTTAATTTATTATGTGTACGGGTTTGATGCTTGTTGACCCATTTAATTAGTCTCATATTGTGGTACAAATTATGGTTAGAAACGAGCTCCCGTATGTTAGGTTAGGTTTATGTTAGACTAATCAGCTCCCAGTATACATAGAGTATTAAACAATATAACCTAAAATATGTTCTATTAACATGGAATTTAATTGAAAAAAGCTGATCATGACCAGGTAGCATAAAAACACAACATTGTGCATCAACGCCTAAACCTACACACCTCACTAGCCCTCATAATATAGCTAATCTTACAATATCCATACCCAACACAACTCCAATAACCTTGCATCACTTCCATTGCTAGACAATACCCAAACAAAACCAACGCAATTTCACCGGACAACATAATCTCATTCAATCAATAACGGTCGTTTGTGACTTGTGTTTAGCCTCACTTTCACCTACTCGTATCCCGCAAGAAGGAGTTGACCAACGGCAAGAGGCTCCCCACTTATACAAAATCTTAGTCCTTAGTGCCAGTTGAGATTTATCTTAGGAGGGGGTGGGAGGGGAGCAAAGATTGTTGGTCGCCATCGGAAAAATCACATGAAAGTCACGTAGCAGTATTCACAATTATTTATTTTTGCATTATCCGCATGCTCGGGAATAGATAAGCCATACAGGAGCACCCATCTGTTTTTTTAAACATTTCTTCCAAACATTTATACGTGCAAAACAGATATTATTTAAGTCCCTGTGTTTTGACCCCATTTTTTTTAACCATCTGGAATTAGTCATCGAAATCACTCGTCTCATGAATAATTTTTTACCAAAATTGGGTGAAAAAATAATTGATGACGGCTCATAGAAGCACCCCTCGTTAGTAATAGAAAGGCGTGCGTAGTGCAATTTGTTGAAGGAAGATTGTGTTGATTAGTGTCTACGAGATCGGCCCACTGCTGGTGGGGTGGTCTGTGGTTGGGTTTTGGGGGATATAGAGTGTTCTGGTACATTGTTATTGATAGGGTTTAGGGTATGGATATATTGTCCAGTTATTGATAGTTGATATTGTATACAGGAACAGTTGCTATTAGTGCTGTCATTTTATTTTAATAGAAAATTATTGGAAGACATCACGAATACATTTGAATGAAAAGCATATTCGATGCAACCGATGAATTATACTCGAAGATATTATTAAATGCTTTATAGGCAATTTATTACATAGTCTAAATTTTACACATACTCGGTAAACTATTTATTTACCTCATAATGTTTACTTCCTTTAATCTCTGGGCTAACGTTGCGCCTGTGTGTTTTCAGGCAAACAAACTTCCGGCACTGAACAAATTGTGCTCAGTGCCGCGTTGTGTATGAAGGACGACGTCTTCGTCGTTGCTCTGGTAACCTTGGAAGGACGGGGTATCTGGCGACGGACGGGTATGGGGTATGATGGTCTGACTTCACAACGGTTATACGTTTTGATATTTGGTCAGGAGACCTTGGGAGGGAGGAGATGTGGGAGAATGTGTTATCGGGACTTACGGTCGGGTCTAGGGTACGTAGCTTGAATTTTTGGGGTGAGGGACGGAGGGTCGACGGACGCCATCGCGTGTTGCATATGCATGTTTATGTTGTAAGTGTTCGTATTACATATTATTTGTTATTTCAAAAGAGTTTTATTTTTTATTTATTATAGTTTGATAGTGTTCATTGCATATGAGTGAACCATCTTCAAATGGGTTTCCATGTACTCTGTAGGGTTTTACTGCATGAATATGATTCAACATGATTTTTACAGCCTATTTTTTGGAATTAAAATTAGTTGGAGGATTTTCATGTGTTGATATAAGATTTCGGAAAAAATGGTCATTCACAGTAGTCTGTTTGTATAAGATTAGTTCGCTTTAATTGTTATATGGTTGAAGAACTATATTGGTTTCACGTCCTGTTGAATCACCCTTTTCATCAATCTTCCTACATCCATCATCTCCATATTGTGTCCAAACTACCTAATCCTGCTACTACTACTGAATTCGTTTAGCGCCTATGCATGCGGTAAAGGAAAACTATTGATCCAAAGCCCTATTAATCCAAGTCATCGAATTGATGTCGAACAGAAAAGCTCCTTTGTAGATATCTTTCCGCTTTGAGTCACACAAGGGTGGTAATACCTTAGGGTTGTAGGAAGTTCATGCCATCACTAAAAAATCAAACTTACTTCCTGTCCACGGTAGTGTCTCGACAATGTCGCAGCTGCTTCGAATGTAATGGATATAATAATTTTCATTGCAGTAAATTATCAATTAACACCAATACATACAATGTTTCTCATGAAATTAAGTTTTATAAGGGAAGTTTAAATTCAAACAAAAATTTAGCTCTGCGTAGTACAAAGCAGTTCAAATTAATTTGACAGAGCAAACAGTTTCCGGAATATCGAAAAAATTACGCATTTAAAATGTCACTTCATCGTATATTTTTTAATTATTTTATTCAATTCCGAGATAACAATTTGCGTAGTTTTCGATTAAGAACAGATAATTACCCACAACGAAAACATTTCTTACCGCTTCGGCATGACATCTATTCCTAACATGAAACTTCATTTGTGAAATAACCTCACAACATACTGTAAGATGTGACCAACTGACATACATATCCCCAATGAGCATTTATGTGTGGAGGACTTAATATTCCATTCACAACTGCTGCAAGCAAGTAAAAAAAATCGTCTGTGTCCTTAGCCTTGTTTCTAGATCGTTTCAAATATTAAACGTCCGCCACCCAGCCTTACTCAGGTACTGGCTTTGGAGCTAACAAGCTTTCGCAATCAATTGGAGCGGCTCTGGGTGGGATTATAACACCTCCCAACAGCACTGTGGTTCTGCCTCTCAATGAAAACTGAAGTGGCGGCTTCAGGCACTCGACACGGAAGGCATTACAGGAGAGCTGATAGCATCGTTCACTGAATGGGCGCAGTAAAAGGAAAAAATCATGTGATGCAATAACGCAACTACGAAACATTTTTAGAAAATCGTATCGAGATGAATGTGAATCGAGATGCAACATGGTGTTTTGCTTACACAAGGTTATAGTTGAGCAGTTAAATCAGGTAAATAACTTTGGTTAACTTTAAAGTGCACAACAATTACATATTAGAAGGATTACCAGACTGGAAATGACAAGTGAAATGTGACATCGAGTACGACGCTCTCGGTTTAAGGGGTGATACTTACTCATCGATTTGGAATGTATTTATAACATATAAATTCTTGAAGCTACACCGTGATCAGCAACGCTTGTGGAAGTCTCCCGATATTAGGAGTTGAGGTGCGTTAGAAATGGTCGACATTGACCACAGTACTGAGACATTGTCAAAATAAAAAGTCAGAGAAACATTTACACTTATCTTATCTTTATTTTGTTCCTTTATTTATTCCATAAATGGTACCAACCTAATTCTGTATGAGTACCGTTATATTTCAAATGTCGTGATGCTCAAAGAATTGAGAGGCGTATGTGATGAAAAGAGGACAATAAAATTGCTCTGGGTGTTCCAAGTTTGTAATTTGGTAGACGATTGCATTGATGCAATTGAAGCTTTCACTTAAAACTATAGTGACAATTGCTACATCGAACACACCATCATGAGTAGTAGCGGTCCCAAAAACTTCATGTCTCTATTCCTTTTGGAGTGATCAAAAGGAGTTTTTTTTCGTGATTATGAATAGGATTAAATATCATTTCCATCCGCAATAAAATTCATCGAGCTTACATCTATGGATGAAAAGTACCACATTATGAACGCATTACAGATGGTTGGCTTACTATTATTGGTACTATTTTCTTCTATTGATGATACAAACCAGTCATAATAAAGGCCAACATGAACGATAACCTCAGAGTGTAATTTCAGCCCGTCCCGACCACCAATTAAGAACCGGACGTCATCTCAGTATTATTCTTGTGCCCTCTGGGTAATTAAACATGCGGTGTGAGCTTAGTCCTGCGCCGCCCCTGCTTCAATACCAGAGGCTTTGCAGACGGGAGGAGCCTAACCTTTCGCCGCCCCTACCAGAGCTCTCATTAATTGGAGGAGCTTAGCTTTACGCCGCCCCTGCTTTAATAGCAGAGCTCGCGCAGACGGGAAGAGCTTAGCCTCGCCCCGTCCCCGAGTTAATCCAGAGTTTGCTAGCGGGGTCATATGAACCCTGCGCTTCCTTTGCGGTGTTACCGAGAGCACAGCTCTTTGCCACTCATGTGTTAATATTAGGGAGCTCGCTGGCAAGGCGCTCAGTCTTCCGTCTGCTAACGACTAGTAAGTCTCATTGGGCCCGCTTGCCTGTCACCGCAATTATTATTCATGTCACGTCAGCAATTCCGAGGGACTGGCATGATTTGGGGTGCTGGGTCGGAGAAAGGAGAGAAGACGGAACAGGAGGGGACTGTGCTCAAATGAACTATACTTCTGTTGAATTTGTGAAAGGCTTGGCTATGAAATCTATCAAAATATGTTCTGGGAATATTAAAACATTAATGACGCAAATTCACGGTGTGGATCTTTTCCCACAAGTGACTTCTCATCAAGTTGGAAATATAAATTAATTCATATAACAGAGAAATCTTGACGTGTAATTATAGTAGAAATAACTTCGAAACCCGGATGTTTGACGAAGAGGGGGAAATGACTCCGAAAAATTTGACCAAAACCAGGATTCGTCTCTGAAAAATTGCGGTATCGGCGGGGGCGAATTCCACATTTCTTGTGGTCGGCGCGAGTGGTCGATGAACGGCTTAATGACGGTGTTGCGTTGTATTGTATGCCTACTTTGTAGTTTATTGAATGAATGCATCTTATATAGATGTATATTATATGAATATTTTGTACTTTATTGTTGGTGTGTATGGGAATAATGATACCATCAAGTGCAATACTTCGGTATTAAATGCAAATGTCATTGGTATCGAGCATTGGGGATAATACACGAAAAAACATAAATAC